>JAJOOS010012569.1:0-66206 GCA_029582725.1 Solanum chiquidenum
GTTCCTAGGTTTAAACTGATTAAAATCTCATGATTTAGGGTCTAAACGACGTATCTTAGGGGTTAAACGAAATAGGAAAAGACCTAAAAACCCCTGAATTAACTGCTATCGGACCAATCGACGGATTGGACCTACGGTCCGTCGATCAATCAACGGTCCGTCGATCGAGTCTGCCCGACAGGGCTTCACTAAAACGAGCATAACCTTTTACTCGGAGGTCGGAATTAAGCAAACTTGGAGGCGTTGGAAAGATAATTTAATTATCTATCATATCCTAGTTTATGGGACACACAATTCATTTTGTGCTAGAAGTTATGACCATCTGAAGTTGACCCATCAATAATTTTCAGCTAACTGGCTGTTGACTCTCATCTACGGTCAGACCTACGGACCGTGAATCGAATGACGGTCCATGCTGGTCAAACGTAGTTTGTGTCAGAGGCTGGGCAAAGGAGGTCTTGATCCACGGACACAGACCACGGACCGTGGTCTGATCTACGGACCGTAGGTCTGTCCGTGGGTCGAGACTTAGCCAATCTTCTGAGCTGGATCTGGGAGGGGCTGCAGTGGTGAACCACGGACCACCAGCACGGGCCGTGGTCTGACCTACGGTCCGTGGATGGTGACCGTAAGTTGCACCGGCAACTTCTCAAAATCTGCATTTTTGGTCTGTTTCAGATACGGGGTGTTACAAATACCCTCGCTAGAAACAACATGTCCTACAAATGCAACTTATCTCGATCAAAACTCATATTTGCCGAATTTGTGAAAAATTGTTTATCCTCGAGAGTCTATAGAATAATCTTGAGGTGACTAGCATGTTCCTCTTCACAATGAGAGTATATCAGGATATCATCAATGAATACAATAACAAATATATCAAGGTAGTTCTTGAACATCTTGTTCATAAGATCCATAAAAGTTGTTGGAGCATTGGTTAGCCCAAATGACATAACAAGAAACTCGTAGTGGCCACATCGAGTTTGTAAGGTTGTCTTTAGGATATCTCAATAACTAACTTTCAATTGGTGGTACCCGGATCTGAGATCAATCTTAGAAAAGTAGGTGGCTCCCTGAAGTTGGTCAAACAAGTCATCAATTACAGGAAGAGGATACTTATTCTTAATAGTGGCTTTGTTCAACAGATGGTAGTCGATACACATTCGTAGAGAGCCATCTTTCTTATGCAAAAACAGGATTGGAGCACCCTATGGAGAAACACTAGGCCTAATGAATCCATTATCTATAAGGTTTTTCAACTCTTTTAACTCACCTGGAGCCATTCTATATAGAAGAATGGAGATAGGTCGTGTGTCATGAAGAATATCTATCCTAAAGTTTATCTCCCTATCATGAGGAACTCTTGGAAGATCATCGGGAAAGACTTTTGGAAACTCAGATACTACGGGAACCGACATAAGAGATGGGGTGTCGAGCTTAGAATCCTTGACCCAAACTATATGGTAGAGTTAACCCTTAGAGATCATCTTCCTAGCCTTAAGATAGGAAATGAAACAACTTTTAGGTAAAGTAGAACTACCCTTCCACTCTAAGACTAGCTCATTTGGAAATTGAAACTTTCTTAGTCTGGTTTTGCAGTCAACTAAGGCATAGCAGGAATGTAACCAATCCATGCCTTGAATAACATCAAAATCTATCATATCTATCTCTACTAGATCAACTGTGGTATCTTTATAAACGACCGATATAGTGCAATGCCTATATATCCGCTCGTCAAAAATTGACTCTCCGACAGGGGTAGATACAAAAAAGGGTTCTAAGAGTTGTTCGGGGATTTAAAACAAACTTTACAACAACATAAGGAGTTACAAAGGACAATATAACACCAGGGTATAACAAAGCATAAACATCAATAGAGAAATTTTTTAACTTACCAGTAATAAGATCTGGGAAATTTTCTTGATCCTGACGAGAAGACCATGCATATAAACAATTTTGACTACCATTTTCACTATAAGTGGTTCCCTTCTTAGCATTTCGGCCTACTAAAGCTGATGATGTAGTCGACCGAGTTTTGTTACCTCTATTTTATCTTCTTATTGAGGGGTAATCCTTGAGTATATGACCTGTCTGGCCACACTTATATCACCCATCTTAACCATAAAGACACTCACCTAGATGATTTATACCACATTTGCTACAAACATGATAAGAAGGGTATACTTGGGCAACACTGCCTTGAGATCGAGAGCTAAACTTTCTTCCCATCTGATTATTTCTATGTCTAGGTTTAGGTGTACTGATTGAAGATGGAGCTGGTCCAGATGACCTTTACTGAAAGGATGATTGATTCTAATTTTTGGTCCTCTACTAGATGGACTTATGGTTTGATGTCTTGGCTCTCTTGTCTCGAAACCTTTCTTTATCCTTCAACTTATGCTACTCAACTTGTGGCACATGAATCATTATCCTGGCTATTCGAAAGATTGGATAGTCCAAATACAAACAAGCTCATCCTCCTTCTTATATTAGCTAAAATCTCTAGAGCATAGCGTGACAATTGAGTGAACTTAAGGATGTACTCTTGTACACTCATAGAATCTTGTTTCAGGTTAAGGAACTCCGTGGTCTTTGCCTCCCTTAATTCTCGAGGAAAGAAACGTCCCATGAAGGCATCTTCAAACACATCCCAACCTAGAGGTGGTGCATTTTCTCCCCTAGTCTTCTTCCATTGATCAAACCATATCCTTGAAACAGCCTCAAGCTGGTAAGAAGCCATCTCAACACTCTCTGAATCACCAAAATGCATCACCTGAAAGATCTTCTGAATCTCACTAACAAAACTTTCTGGATCCTCATTAAGCTTTGAACCTATGAACTTAGGTGGATTCATCCTAATAAATTCATGAATCCTCAAAAAGTGTTTGGAATACCTTGAAGGCCTGGAGAGGCTGCTCCTTGGTGGTCAACCTAATATGTCATAGCCTGAGCCAACATATGGATGGCATTGTGAAACTCATCATTAGTAAGTTCGATATGAGGAGGATAAACAATAGGAGCACTGGGGATCCTTTTCCATTCTGCGGCTACTGTGACGTCCCATGTTTCTAGTTTGCATCACACGACCAATAGCTCTACGGGGAGGCATGATCAGAAACACGAATAATCACAAATTAGAAAAGGTGAATAGAGTTAAACTATATCGTACGATTGAGAACAGGTGAATAGAGTTAAACTATATCGTACGATTGAGAACAGGAAAGAAATGTTACATTTCCTAAACATCTTGTTACCTCCCATTTATAAGTTTGGCACGCTTCACACCCACAAAAAGGACTCTGCTAGATGTGGCTTCTCAGATATCATAGGACACTTGAACTTAGTAATGTGATACCAAGTTTGTCACGGCCTGAGTCTAAACCCTAGATGTAACCAAAACTTAAAATCAGGAATGACCCAAGCGGACCCTTGGTATTGGCATTCTGCTAATGAACTGATCTGAAATTTTATGAAATGCGAGCGACAGATGAAACTCATTTGACTAAAGCATATACTTAATATAAGTCTGAGCAGGATAATCAAAAGATCCATGAGACTGGACAATTTATGTCTGAATATTAACCTCTACTAACTAGAATGCATGAAAGAGTTTGTCGGGACATGGCTCCCAGCTACCTTAAAATAAATATTATCTCTAATGAAATGTCTATCTAATAGATACTTCATAAAATCCCTGAATGAGAAGGATTCACCAACTTTTATATGAAATGTTGCAACTTGTCTAATCACGAGTCTGAGAGTGAATGCCTAAATCTACATCATAAAAGGATACAACGCAGAGAAAAATGTGTGATCAGTATTGCAATGTACTGAATGTGTAAGATGAAACTAGGCACAATCATAAAGTAACATAGTATAAATGAAAGGTATCTCAAAACCAATGTATGAATGTCATATCTTATACGATCTTAACGATGATACAAGTATATAAAATTAATAGTAGCTTTAGTGGGGAGTTTCTTACAACCGACAAACACCATATGAGTTGATGATGTCGAACTTACTATCCCAGTTGGGTGGGCTGACCTATACCTTGCCAGAGTATAGAACCTATATATCTAATGTGGATCCACTAACTTTACCTCAAAGGGCCTAAATGATTTGACCGTCAAAGTGGCATACTCAAATCCTACGGTGGCACGTAATTATGGGACTTGGATTTTCTAAACCCGCGTCCTCTCAGTGCTAAATAATCCTCCAAAAATAATATACTTATATGATATGGTCATAATTTGATGATAAACCATTTGTTTGTCTGTCTGAATAAAGGTTGAGACAAAGCTCAAAATTTCTAAAGTATATCTTTCAAAATCATGCTTATAACTTAAATCACGAGAAAGTCTCCTAGAACTTACATAGCTCATAGATATTCAAAAATTGTTTCCATAATAACATAAACACTCTAAAATCCCATGTTTTGAAATATAAGCTTCATGAAACAATAACAATATCATGTCAATAACTCATAAGAATTACAATGAGAGAGCTTACTAAGTATAAGGAAAAAAGAGTACAATAATCATGAAATAATAATCCAGGAAATAATGCAATTTTGTCATAAAGGTGATGAATACGTAAGTGATTTGATAACCCTAACTATAAAATTATGTTCATGAAGATTGAGAAATCTTGGAAATGAGGATGAAAGGAATTCCTGATTTATGTCTTACATACCTTAGTAGGGAAACTTGATGGAGAATCTTGGAAAATGAACCGTAGCCTTGATGTTTCTTGAAGTTCTTGAGCGTAGAATTTAAGGAGTGAATGAGAGGATTTAATTATGAAAAACTGATTTCCTATACGTTTTAGGTCATTTAAATAACTTCCCAAGTGTTTTAAGAAAAAAATACCCTTAAAAATAAATAATAAGAGCTAGAGGAGGAAATTTATTTCAAATGGACAATGAAGTCTGTTTTCTCTCCGTATTGCGGAGCCATCACGGAGCATTTTCCATGTTAGAACGTCTCTAGTAAATCAGTCATAACGTTTTACTCAAAACTCGGATTGATGCAGACTTGACAGCGTTGGAAAGAAGACTCATAGATCTTTAATTTGATTGGTTATGGGTCACCCAAATCTTCATATTCTAATAGATAAGATAGTTTCAAGTTTACCCTTATATGAACTCATGTGAAAACTTAGTCGATAGAAATGCTTTGAACTTGGCTTAGTTGTTAAGGTACCTTACGATCCTAAACTACACCCCAGACACTTGGTAAGGGACTTTACATACATTTATTACTTAAAAATCATCGAGTTCGGACCTATATGAATACGAAGGATGGTTCAAATCTTTACGTAGGAGTTTTGAGGCATTACACTTATACATATTATTATTGTTATTATGATTATGGATTGAACCTAGCTTGCAAGATATTGTTCTTAAATTCTTTTTTGATAAATAATATGAGGAACATATAATAAGTTTATTATCAAAGAGTTTGCAGAATGAGCATTTTGACCGGCTAAAAATTAACCATAAGCTAATATTATGGTATACCGGAAGTAGCAGGGTACTGATATATATATATTGTGAAAATGGATTATGGACCACAAAAAGTAGAAGAGAGTACAACTTGTATTAATGTGTGGCGGCATAAGAATCCACCATATTACAGTACGTACGAAAATTACAATCTCATCAGTCAATAATTAGACGGTGTCTGTCTCAATCTGTTCTTGTCAATTTTTATGAAGCAATTAATTCAGGCAGTAGATCCATTAAGATGAAAAGGTGTGCATGCATGTGCTTTTTTTTCATACTCTTCCATTCCTATTTAGTTGTTGTCATTTTAGATTTTACGTTCTTTAAGAAACTAGATGTGTTTAACATTATATTCTTATTTAGTGTTTTTTTTAAATCAAGTTTTCAATCAATGAATATGAATTAATTTAATAATGAACATGAATCAATCATTTAGTTTTCATATGTTGGTCAAATTCATACTTTCAAGGCTAATAATTCTCAAGTGTAAAATAGAAAGAATAATGTTATATATTAATTGATTTTATGAAATAACACGTATTAATGAACATTTATTTTTAGTATGGACAACATGTTAATACGAGCGGAGGGAGTATATCCACCTTTTCTATTTTAGTCGATCTAGAAAAGAATGCCATTTTATTATAATTAAAAATGATTTAATCTGAAAAATTCATTTTTGTTCTTAACAAAATGATTCACACCAATACAAATAATCTAAGGACCGTTTTAAATCATAAACACTTTTTTTTTCTTAAACAATGCCACACAAAATAGCTCCAAGCAATACTTCAACATCTCAATCATAAGCTGCCGACCATTTAATGGACATGATGACCTTTTCCTCACGAAACACTTTTTTTGTTCAGCCATCTAATCTTCGAAACTCTAGAAAGTCAAGTCTTTCGGAAAATTGGGGTAGACTAGTTTTGTTGCGGCAATGCAAGAAGAAAACCTAGATCCACGCTCGATGTTTACATTAAAATTGCAGTATTAGTTACCATAATTGATGAAAGAATTAAATCAAGAACATTAAACATTGATTAGTTATGTATGTATTGAGTTTGTTTAAACGTATGTAACTTGTTTTCCTCTACAACATACATGTCAACTTCATATATTGTGTCAGATTCAATTAAGATGGTACAAATTTAATTTAATCTAGTATTTTCAATTAAGATGGTACATGTCAACTTCATATATTGGGTAGGTCATGGTTGTTTGATCCCCTTTATGTTATATTGTTATCCATCACATGCAATTAATGTGTTAACTTGGTGTACAAATTTTATTTGGATTTGTTGTGATTATGATTGTAATTGTGATGTGTGATTGCTGGTTGGCTCATAAACCATGTATGTACGGATAACCCATAGTTGGCTTGAATACAACGCCTAGTACATACTAATGGTTGGCTCGAGTACCACTCATTGTATAGAAATATTCATATATGATTGGCTCGAGTACCACTCATGGTAGAGAGATATCTATATATAGTTGGCTCGGGTACAACACTGGTACATACTAATGAAATTCTTGGGTACCACGTATGGTACACTAATAGTTTGTGTGTAGGTTTCATGATAGATCTGAGTTTACTTCTTTTGTGATGTGATTGTTACATGTTGGCCCCATGAGTGGACTGGGTTTATCTATTGTGTCATATTTATCAAGTGTTGGTCTTTGGGTGGCCTGGTTCGTATATTTGAATGTTGGAGTGGTCAATGGGTGGACTAGGATTGCATGCTAAAAATTGTAATGATGTTTAAGGACCCTTGGTGGTCCGGTTATTCGCAAGGTGTGATGAATCAGGTTTGAGTGATTGTTATTATCACGAACCAAGGTAGCTTCTAGGTGTTACATGGCGTATAAGACCCCGAGAGGCCCCATACAAGCCACTTAGCATTCATCATACAAGATAATAAAATATAAGAGATTTAAAAGACTGTTTCAACATATAAGAGTTTAGAAAGTGAAGCAAAAGTCTAAACATCATCTCAAAGTCATATAGTAAATAGGAAATGATCGGGACGTAGCCCGTACATCAAGTTCAAAACTGAAAGTAAAGACAAAAGGGAAACCAAGCTCGGTCCTCGGAACATGAGGACTCACCAATCTTCAAGCTTCTATATGAGATCCTTAGCCACGGAAGTTTGAATCTGTAAGGTTGGTCCCTACATTTGGGGAAATGTCGGCAAGAGTATGCGTTAGTACAAATATGTACTAAGTAAGATTAACATGCATGAAGCGTAAAAATCATGATAAAGGGACATTTTTTTTGTAATATAAAATAACCAAGTAAAAACATGATATGAAAGAGTTAGGAAACATAATTCATAAAATATGGTCAATGCAAGTAGACATCGTCTTAAAACACATGTGAGATACATTCTTGAAGAAACCTTCATTCATTAATGTGGGAGAATTACATTTAACCGACATGTAAGACCATGTGAGCTATAAATATGGAATCTAGTGTCTACCCCACACCGTAAAGAGGTGTTCTCACTTGCCAAGGTAAGAATCATGAGCTTTTAGCTTACGTAAATCCACTAGCTAATGTCTATGTAAGACAACATCCTATGGTGGCACATAGTTAAGGGATAGGGAGATTGCTACTAGAAACCCAACCTCTACTAATGGGAGAGCTTTGATCTAAATATCCTCTTGGTTCTAAGATTAAATCCCAAAAAATAGTCTTATTACATACTTGTCTTCATTATCCATGGAAGGACACGTCATATTGTCAATCCAAGCTAAGTTTCATTAGAAGTGCTCCTTAAATCTTGTTTCAAAGTTTAGTTGAGAAACCTTTCAACCCTAAGAATCTTCTATATGAGAAAGTCCTTTCACAATCATGTTTTCATGTGTATATGAGAAATACTTTCACAACACAAAAAACAACAATATTAATACTTCACTCTCAATGCATCCTTAAAATATTTGCATAAATTCCGTAAGAACATGCATTATTTCATAAACTCATCCTTCATAATTCAAAACCTACATCATATCATCATGGCTTGGAAAACATGGAGTATTCATCGGTTCATGGAGGTTCTTCTTAAAATCATGGAATATAACTCAGATCATGAATAATAGTTCATGAAACAATCAAATAAATCGATATTTAGAAGAACCCATAACATGGAAGAAAACCCTAACTCAATTGGGGATTTCTAACTTTGTAAATTGGAGAATTTAGGAACTC
Source organism: Solanum chiquidenum (assembly GCA_029582725.1). Classification (NCBI taxonomy): domain Eukaryota; kingdom Viridiplantae; phylum Streptophyta; class Magnoliopsida; order Solanales; family Solanaceae; genus Solanum; species Solanum chiquidenum. The sequence goes on from JAJOOS010012569.1 coordinate 8,718, forward strand.
CATGGAGGAAATGGCTCCATGGATGAAGACTATCATACCTCAATTCCAAAAGCTTGTCTTTAATGGAGAAATTGGAGACTTAACTTGAAACCCTAGGTTGACTCCTTCTTCTTTAAGCTTTCTAAAGAGAGAAATACTTTGGAGAGGAAGACTTGTTCTTCTTTTAGGAATTTGAGAGAATGATTTCAATTGGACAAATTTGGGGGTAAAAATACTTATATTGGGCTTTATATGAAGGGTAAAACGACATAGTATTAGGCTAGAATAATTAGGAAAAGACCCAAAAACCCTTAAGAAGATAACTGCTGACTCCCGTCGACGGCCAGACCGACAGTCTGTTGGTCAAACCACGGATCTTTCTGGTTGGTCGTCGTTTGGGATCAGAGACTATTTTTGGGACCCCCAACGACGAACCGATGTAAGGTCTGTGGGTCCACCTACAGGTTGTACATGCCCAGTCGTGGGTCTCAATTTATGACTCCAAAAATCCTCTTAGTCTGGGACTCACCTACAAGAAGTATCCACGACTCGTGCACTAAATGACGGACCATCGTGGTGAACGGTCGGAAAGTACTGGAACTTTGAAATTTTGGGATCTTGGGCTAGCCATCTACGGAGCTGACCTACGGTCCGTGTGTGAGTTCATAGGCTGTAGGTGGCTCCATCAGAACTGGCACCAGATCCTGAAGAGAGTTGCAATTGTATCGTTTGTGAATCCGAGGTTTTACGTTATCTCCCTCTTAGGAACATTCATCCTCAAATGAGATTCAAGAAATCATAAGGAATGTAGAAACTTAATCTAACAACCCAACATGCATGCAATTACATAAATGCATATATCCGAGGAGGAAACATTAACTTCAAGCTAAGGCATGCTCAAAACATTATATTATGAAGTCTATATGCAACTCATACTCAAATGCACATAAACATGTAGAAGTCAATCAAGTAAACTCATTTTTCTCAAAATATATGCTTTTCATTAGCATGCATAAATGAGGAAATCATGAAAATGTCTAAGACACATGATACCAAAAGAGTAAACCATGAAGAGTTAAATACCTCAAGCTAGAGTAGGGATAGAAGGGAAGAGATGAAGATAACAGGACATCACATCGACCTCGGCCTCCCAAGTAACACCCTCAACTAACTGATTCCTCTGAAGAATCTTTACGGAAGCAACTTATTTGTTCCTCAACTTCCTGACTTGCCAGTCTAAAATCTCAATCAGAACTTCCTCAAACGAAAGATTCTCCTTAACCCCCAAACCTTCTAAGGGAACTTATAGATGTCGAATCTTCAACACATTTCTTCAACAAGGATACATGAAAAATCGAATACACTGATGCCAAGTCATTAGGTAGTTCAAGTTCATAAGCAACCTTCCCAATTCGGCTCAAAATCTTATATGGGACCACATATCGGGGACTAAGCATCCCTTTCTTCCCAAATATTATTACACCCTTCATGGGTGAAATTTTAAAGTATACCCAATCAGGAACATCAAACTCAAGATCTCTTCTTCTAACATCAGCATAGGACTTTTGTCAACCTTGAGCCATTTTCAACCTTTCTCTAATAAGTCAAACTTTCTCCATAGCCTCACGTACCAATTCAGGACCTATCAAAGAAACATCACCCACTTCAAACCAACCTATAGGAGATCTACACCTCCTACCATATAGAGCCTCAAATGGTTCCGTGCCAATACTCGAGTGATCTGATAACTATTGTTGTATGCAAACTCAATCACAGGTAAGTGATCATCCCAATTATCCTTGAAGTATATTACACTTGATCTCAACATATCTTCCTAAGTTTGGATAGTACACTTATCTTTCCCATCGGTTTATGGATGAAAGTCCGTACCAAGCTTAACATGAGTACCAAGTCCCTTTTGGAAAGATTTCCAAAATTGAGAAGTGAATTGGGTACCATGATCAGATATAATTGATAAGGGCACTCCATGAAACCTCATCATTTTCCTCAAGTACAACTTAGCATAGTCCTTCGCCAAATAAGAAACCTTAACAGGAAGGAAATGAATTGATTTCGTCATCTGATCCACTATAATCCAAATTGAATCATGTTGTCGCCGGGTGCGCGGTAAACCAACAATGAAGTCCATATTCAAATCTTCTCACTTCCAAGTAGGAATGCTAATATTTTGGAATAAACCACCCAATTTTTATGCTCATCTTTCCCTTGTTGACAATTAGGACACTTAGCCACGAATTCCGTAATATCCTTCTTTATCCCATTCTACCAATAGATATCCCGCAAGTCCTGATACATCTTGGTGGATCTCGGGTGAATGGAATATCGAGAACTATGGGCTTCTCACAAGACCTGCTCTCTCAATACATCAACATTTGGGACGGACAAACGACCTTGATATCTAAGCATACTCTCTACCCCTTGGGAGAAATCCTTTATGGACTTTTTAAGCATCGTTTCTTTCAATTCTACCACTGTCGGGTCAAGACCTTGCTTGGCTTTCATAGCTGCCACAAAAGATGATTCAGAACCATTGTGAACCATAACACCACCCTTGGTAGAGTCAACTAACCGAACACTCAATCGAGCTAATCCATGTACATCTAGAACCAACTCCTTTTTATCATCTTCAATATGAGCAACACTACCCATCGATAATCGACTAAGAGCATCCGCCATCCCATTCGCCTTACCAGGGTGATAGAGAACACTCATGTCGTAATCATTTAGTAACTCAAGCCACCTTCTTTGGCGAAGATTTAGATCTTTCTAGTTAAACACATATTGAAAACTCTCATGGTCAGTAAAGACATCCAAATGAACACCATACAAATAATGTCTCCAAATATTTAAGGCAAAAACAACCGCCGCTAATACAAGGTCATGGGTATGATAATTCTTCTCATGAATCTTAATTTGCCTTGAAGCTTAGGCAATGACTTTCCCATTTTACATAAGTACACATCCTAGCTAAATTCTTGAGGCATCACAATAAACAACAAAACCATCAGTCCCTTCCGGTAAAGTCAACACCATAGTAGAATAAGTTTATCTTTCAATTCTTGAAAACTCTTTCCACATGCTTCACACCATATGAACTTAACCTTATTTTGAGTTAATGTCGTCAATGGAGAAGCAATGGAATAAAATACTTCAAGAAACCTTTTATAGTAACCGGCTAAAACCAAGAAACTTTTAATATCCAAAAGGGATAGAGGTCTACGCCAAATCTTGACCGCATCCATATTCTTAGGATCCACCTCAATACCCTTACCAACAACAATGTGACCAAGAAAAGCCACAGACCTTAGCAAAAACTTGCATTTGCTTAACTTTGCAAAGAGTTGTTGGTCCTTGAGGACTCGCAACACAATCCTCAACTAATCAGTATGCTCGTCTTCACTCCTCGAATAGACCAATATATCATCAATGAACACAATCACAAACATGTCAAGGTATCTTATAAACACCTTATTCATCAAATCCATAAATGCCGCCGAAACATTAGTCAAACCAAACGACATTACCAAAAACTCATAATGATCATACTGAGTTTGAAAAGCCATCTTCGTAATATCATCTTCATTCACCCTTAATTGGTGATAACCCGATCGAAGGTCAATCTTAGATAGGTAACTTTCTCCTTGAAGTTGGTCAAACAAATCATCTATCATTGGAAGAGGATACTTATTCTTAATGGTAACCTTGTTCAATTGCCCGTAGTTGATATACATACGAAGCGAACCATCTTTTTTTCTAACAAACAAAACTGGAGCACCTCATAGAGAGATATGGTCAGATGAAACATTTATCCAATAAATCTTTCAAATTGTTCTTTAATTCCTTAAGTTCTGCCGGAGCGATACGATAAGGCGAAATAGAGATAGGTTGTGTATCTGGGAGAACGTCAATACCGAATTCTATTTCCTCTTCATGAGGAATTTTAGGTAAATCATCTGGAAACACTTCCAGAAACTCATTTGCAATGGGGACTGTCTCAAGAGTAAGGGTTTCAGAATCCGTATCCCTAACCCTAACAATAAGGTATATGTAGCCCTTAGAAACCATCTTTATAGATTTAAGACAAGAGATAAACTAACTCTTAGGCATAGAATTTCCCTTTTTTCACTCTAGGATGGGTTCATTTGGAAACTGGAACTTGACTACGCAGTAACTACAATTAATAGAAGCATATCAAACTCTATAAGATCAACATGAATAATTCGATGGGGGACACTTTATATAGACCCCTTAGACAAAATAGAATCACCAACAGGAGTAGAGACAAAATAAAGGATCTAACAACACATCCGGAAGAATATCGAACCTTGTAACCACGTATAGCGTCACAAAATACAAGGTAGCACCGAGGTCAAGTAATGATAAACATCAAGTTGCAAGTCTTTCAACATACCGATAACTACATCGAGGAAACACTCTTTCTCATGATGAGTCTGAAGTGCATATAATCGGTTTTGCTTTGGAGCACTTGAACCCGAACCACTTGGAGAAGCTTTCTTACCTTCTCTTCCTTTAGCCGTAAGCATTGGACAATCTCTTATTTTATGACCACTTTTACCACAACCAAAGCCATTATATGTGCTGGCTAAGCATTTATCCTCGTACTTCTTTCCAGACCTAGCACAAGTAGACATAGGCAATGAAGATCCACCACCATTTCCTCCTTGAGGCTTAGTGTTAGACACCCTATCTTTGTTGAACTTAGGAGGAGCATTGGAGGAACCTTGATTGGAAAATCTTTGTCGAAACTTAGAACGACCGTGTCCACCGGACCTTGAGTGTGAGAAGCTACCATTACCAGTTTTAGCTGTCTTTGCCTCCTTAGAATTTTTCTTAAGTTTCTCCTCTTCAATTTGTTGAGCATGAACCATGAGAAGAAAAATGTCCATATCATTGATAAGCATGGTGGTACGGCATTCCTTAACCACCATTTCGAACACACCCGAGACAAACTTACTCATTCTCACCCTAGGATCAAAAATCATAGTAGGAGCATATCAAGACAATTGTGTGAACTTCAAAGCATATTCCTTCATACTCATATTTCCTTGATGAAGGTTGATGAATTCAAGAACATATGCCTCCCTCATCTCAAGGGTAAAGAACCTATCAAGGAAAGTAACTTTGAACTGTTTCCAATCAAGAGGACCCACATCTTCTGCTCACCCTTCTTTCCATTGGTTGAAGCATATTTGAGAAACACCCTTACGTTGATAAGCAGTTAACTCCGCCTTTTCCACCGGCGTCACTCCCATGATCATCAATACCTTATACACCTCATCTATGAACTCTTGAGGGTCTTCCTCAACCTTAGAACCATAAAACTCTGGAGGATTCATTTTAGTGAAGTCCCTTACTCTAGATGCCGTTGAACCCACATTTAGGTTCACAGGGACCTCAACCTCTCTATTTGCTTGGGCCATCATGGCTTGATCCAACACTTGAAAGTAGCCCTAAACTCCGCATTAGTCACTCGCTCGTCCAAAGGGTCGGTCAAAACTTAAGGAGCCTCTTGATTTATATTTTCTCTCGTATTACTTCTAGCAAATGTCATTCGAGTGGCCATATCCTGTAGAGCATCGGATAAGGATTAGGAGAGAGCTATTACAGAGTTAAACTCAATCGCATGACTTTTAGAGTAATGAAAGAAGTGGAGTTTCCTGAACATCTTATAGCCTTTAACTCATAAATGTGGCGTGCTTCACACTTTTGAACAAAACTCTATTTGACGTGGCTTATGAGACTTTCTAGGACCTTTCTAAACCTTGTGCTCTGATGACCAAGTTTGTCACGACCCAAGGTAGGCCGTAGGCATAATATGGCATATAAGACCCTGAGAGGCCCCATACAAGCCACTTAGAATTAATCATACAAGATAATAAAGTATAAGAGATTTAAAAGATAGTTTCAGCATATAAGAGCTTATAAAGTGAAGCGAAAGTCTAAACATCGTCTCAAAGCCATTTAGTACATAGGAAATGATCGGGATGTATCCCGTACATCAAGTTCAAAACAGAAAGTAAAGAAAAAAGGGAAACCAAGCTAAACACGAGGACTCACCAATCTTTAAGCTTCTTTATGAGATCCTTAGCCACATAATATTTGGAGAAATGTACGCAAGAGTATGCGTTAGTACAAATATGTACTAAGTAAGATAGCCATGCATGAAGCGTAAAAATCATGATAAGGGACATTGTTTTTTGTAATATGCAATAACTAAGTTAAACATGCTATGAAATAGTTAGGAAACATTATTCATAAAATATGGTTGATGCAAGTAGACATCGTCTTAAAACACATGTGAGATACATTATTGAAGAAATCGTGATTCATTAATGTGGGAGAATTACCTTTAACCGACATGTAAGATCATGTGAGCTATTAACATGGAATCCGGTGTCTACTCCACACCGAAAAGAGGTGTTCTCACTTGCCAAGGTAAGAACATGAACTTCTAGCTTACGTGGATCCACTAGCTAATGTATATGTAAGACAACATCGTATGGTGGCACATAGTTAAGGGATATGGAGATTGCTACTAGAAACCTAACCTGTACTGACGAAATAGCTTACATCTTAATATCTTCTCGATGCTAAGATTAAATCCCACAGAATAGTTGTTATTACATACTTGTCTTCATAATCTATGGAAGGGCATGTCATATTGCCAATCCAAGCTAAGTTTCATTAGAATAGCTTCTTAAATCTTGATTCAAAGTTTAGTTGAGAAAACCTTTCAACCCTAAGAATCATTTATGTGAGAAAGTCATTTCACAATCATGATTTCATGTGTATATAAGATATTCTTTCACAACACAACAACAACATTGATACTTTACTCTCAAATCATCCTTAAAACATTTACATAAATTTCGTAAGAACATGCATAATTTCATAAATTCATCCTTCATGATTCAAAACCTACATCATATCATAATGGCTTGGAAAACATGGACTATGCATGGGTTCATGGGGATTCATCTTAAAATCATGGAATATAACTCAATTCAAGCATAATAGTTCATGAACAATCAAATAAATTGATATTGGGAAGAACCATGACATGGAAGAAAACTCTAACTCAATTGGGGATTTCTAACTTTGTAAATTGGAGAATTTAGGAACTCCATAGAGGAAAGGGCTCCATGGATGAAGACGGTCATACCTCAACGCCAAAATCTTGTCTTCGATGGAGGAATTAGAGACTTGACTTTAAACCCTAGGTTTTCTCCTTCTTCTTCAATCTTTCTAGAGAGAGAAATATTTCTTAGAGGAAGACTTGTTCTTGTTTTAGGAATTTGAGAGAATGATTTCAATTGGGGAAATTTGGGGGTAAAACCACTTATATAGGGATTTAGATGAAGGGTAAAATGACATAATATTAGACTAGAATAATTAAGAAAAGACCCAAAAACCCTTAAGAAAATAGCTGCTGACTCCCGTTGATGGGTAGACTGACGGTCCGTTGATCAGACCACAGACCGTTCTGGTTGGTGGTCGTTTGGGATCAGAGACTAGATTTTTGGGATCCCCAACAACGAACCCATGTACGGTCCATGGGTCCACCTATAAGCCGTACATGCCCAGTTGTGGGCCTCAATTTTTGACTCCAAAAATCCTACAAGTCTGGGACTCACCTACAAGTCCTATACATGACTCGTGCACTAAATATCGAACCGTCCTGGTGAACCATATGAAAGTGTTGGAACTTTGAAATTTTGGGATTTTGGGCTAGCCATCCACGGAGCTGGCCTACAGTCCGTGTGTGAGTCAATGGGACGTAGGTGGCTCAGTCAGAACTAGCCCAAGATCCTGAAGAAAGCTGCAATTTGTGGAAATGTCTATGTTTGTTGTTAAGTTAGGATGTTGGAATAAGAACCTGATGTAGAGATGTACATTATTTTATAAGAGTCAGTAGTGTACTTGTATTTGGGAACTCTATATGTGATAAAGGGTTAGGTGATGATTTGATGTGAGGTGGAATATCCTAGGTGGGGGATTTGGCAGCGAAATGAGGTGGGTGTTTTGAGTTAGATAATATGAGTTCCCAGGTATGTAATACATGTACTACTTATAGTAAGAGTGGTGACTGAGTGGATCGGGTTTATGATTTTATCTCCAAGTTTCATGTTTATTTTATTATTTGTATGATGTTCTTTGGTGGATTCAGGACAAATGATTTTGGACTCAATTAGTACTTATAGTACGTATGGGTTTGTGCACTAAATGAAGAAAAGAGGAATGAAGTATTTAGATCACCATAAGCTTTAATTGGTTGATATCTTGTGTTGTGCTCATATCCCTTGTAAAAATAAAAATTGGGTCTTTGAATGAGGAAATGATGTTTTGAAAAGGAAAATTAAGTTCAAAACAAGTCAATGATGTAAGTGGTATGCTCAAATGAGAAGTGAAATAATTAGAGACGCATCTTAGTTACTTGACCAAATGATATCATATAGTTTCCCCAAGCCTAAGTTAAACCCGCAAGTCCTTAGGAATTTTTAGCCTTGTCAATCTATATTAGTGGTGATTCACATATCGGGCAAACATATGGTTCAATGTGTGTGTATTTGAGTTCCCTTGTAAGGGTGAGCGAATTTGCTTGATATACTATCCATTTAATTAATCTTTATAAATTGTGCGTGGGATTCTCTCATGCGTGAGTGGCATTACACCTTTTATGTGAATAGTGATGACTTGATTTCAATTGAGTTGTATGAATGCGATAAATTTTTGAGCATCTTTAGGTAAACCTCAAAGGTTGACTCTATTTACATGAGATGATTTGGAATGGTGCTTGAAAGAACTATTGTCTCTTATTTGGGCTTCAAAAAATAGTTTTGAATGTGTAGGATTTTGAAAGAAAAAAAAACTTTTCCTAGTGATATATGGTCGAACCAATTGTAATTTATGTTTTTGCATAGAGTCTTATATTTTGAGTCTTATATTTTTGATATTTTTGAGTTTTGGAGTGTAATTATGCATATCCTATAATGAGTGTAAATGAGGTAAGATCCTATGCTTATTGAATGTTTGCTTGGGGACAAGCAATAGTTCAAGTTTGCGGGTTTGATCAGGTTGTATTTTACCCACTTATTAAGATCATATTCATGAATTATTTCTATGATTTAATGCTAATAAAAGGAGTATTAGGACCTATTTCTCTTGTATGTAGGTATTTCTTGAAAAATTAAGTTTGACAGAGTTTGCACTCAAAAATCATTAAATTGGCGTTCTAAAATTTGTAATTGGCACTTCGAATGGCAGATCACAATGAGGAAAAGGTGTTTCACCGGTAAAAACTCTGGTTCCATTGGTCCTTGACGATATCAATAGGCATTAGCCATTTTTCTGACCAAAACCAAGTCAGGGAAGAAATTAAAGGCAAAAGTCGTATTTGAGGTTAGAAAGGCTTCCTTTGGAATATTCCGAGGATATTCCATGCGGTAAAAGCTTCCTTGGAAATATTCTAAGTATGTTATTGGGATATGTTTAACTATATACTATTATCCTCTTTCAAATAGACCATATCTTTGACATCTTAGATCTAAAACAACTTGAAAAGTGAAGATATCATGCTTTAATTGAATTCCAAGGGAGTGATCATCCCAAGGACTTGCCTATTTATCTTGATCTTACTTTAGAAAGGATTGAGAGTTGGAAATATTTATTAGCATGGTTTGAGAATTGGCTAATGGACTAAATCTCGGGAGAGACTAGATTCGAGTTTAACCCTCATTTTATGGATTTGCACTAGAGATATGAAATCCTAGTATTACCACATTGGATTCTTTAATTTTATATACTTTCTATGTTCAATTAGTCAAGATATACTTTCTTGTGATCGGGAGATGCAAGTGGGTACTTGAGAATCCAAGGCAACATTGACTTTCATATGATTATCTAAATAATGTTTGGTTATTTGTGATGGATCGATTGAGCATTAATTGAATCCCCATTCCCAAATTTATTTGCTATCCTCGGGTAAAAAAGTCTTTGATCAATCTATTCTTTATTTTTGTTATCTTAGTTTGAGTGTTTGTCCCTTATTCAAAAATCCCCCTAAAAAAATACTTGGAGCAATTGTTGGATTCAAACTAGTGTTTTAAAATTCATTATCTTATTGATCACCCCTGCATTGTTTTAGGGCACGTTGTGTTCCAATAAGGCTTTCCGATATGAGATTCTGGGAATGATTATCTATTCCGACATAAGATTTTGAGAGATGCTGCGTTCGAGGTGTTGGGTTTATTTCAGAATTCTACCTTATAGTATAGCCTTTGAGGATACTCTTGGTCTTATCGGAGTTCAACCGATTGTTTGTATATTTTATTATTTTTATACCATTGTATGTCCCTTTTGGACTGATGGGGTCTAGTTAGGTTTAGTTAGCATTTACTACTTTCATTAATTTCTATGCCTTTGTAGGTCTTGTTGCATGTCAAATTACGATCTACTATTTTCGTAGTACTTTGTTATAGTTGTTTCTTATCCTGTTATTTCAATCAAATGCTGAATCGGCCTATGATGCCTACTAACTATCTGTTGTGTTGGTACTCATACCACACTCTCAATCTTTTTTCGTGATGCCAATTCAAACTATAGTCGCCCATGGTCATTCTCGTAGTGTTGTTGCTAACATTTTTGGAGAGCGAGGGTGAGTTCATTGGTGATTAGAGTTGACTCATCTCCATATGAATATATAATATTTGGTTCATTTTTGGCATTCAAGACAATTTGTGTATTTGTTTTTTATTGCTAGTCCTTACTCCCCTTGTTTAGTTGCTTTGCATTAGCATCCACCAGATTTTTGGATGAATCTTTGTAGTTTGGTTTTTATATAAGGATTGTTTTTATAAATTGTTACCTCTTTTTTGTTGTTCCTTCTTGAACTGCTTTATTTTGTGTCTTTCTATCTCTTTCGGTCCCTATATCTATTAGCGATGATTTCAGGATATGGGTTGTCTTATATACTTGTGGATTTTAGTAGGTGCCATCATGACTTCAGTTTTTAGGTCGTGACATGTTAGTGTCAATGCGACATGTTTTACTGATGTTTGTGCAGAGTTAATGTCTAGTAGAGTTTTGTTGATCGTTGTGTATTAGGAGGATATAGGACATATTAGAAATATTATGTTGTTTGATTCTATATCATGCATGCTTAGGCTTATTTGTTTTTTGATTTCTCATTTGTTTCATTCTTTTTCAGATGGTTCACACGAGAGGTGCCTTAACCAGGGATGATGCTTGCAGTTCGATATATTGAGCCTCACTAGGGACATATCTAGAGCTTGAATCCTAGGCCATGCACGAGTGACATTACCCATTTGAGATTAAGGTAGAGATGTGACCCCTAACACAATAATTGAGCCCCAATAATTACTTATTCCTCCACAATATGTGGGTTCTAGGTTAGACCAACTGCCTCTCGATCCTGTTGTTGCACCAGTATTACAAATGCTTATTGCCCATTTTCTAACGGTGTTAGGGTGTATGACGTAGACCTAGCAGGGATAGTAATTCAGTCTACCATAGTGGCTCCCCAAGTAGAGGTATCGCAAGCACTGGTGGCTTATATCCAATGGTAGTTAAGGCTCCCATGTTAGTAGATGAACAAAAGATGTTGTGCTAATTTTAGAGATTGGCTCCTCTGAGGTTTCTCGGGGCTAAAAGCGAGGATTCTCATGACTTCTTAAATAGATTCCGTGAGCGACTATACACACTGGGTCTGGTTGAGTCCAGAGGGGTGGACTACATGTCTTATCATTTACATGGACCGACCAGGCAATGATGGCCTTCATTTATGGAGTGTAGACCAGCTAGGTCACCTCCCCTTACTTGGACACAATTTTTTTAGGCCTTCTTGGCCAAGTTCATCCCTCATAGCGATAGAAAGAAACTAAGGGATAAGTGCTCTAGGTTGGACGGGGGATCCACGTCCATATCAGAGTATGAGACTAATTTCCACTAGCTCTCCAGGCATGCTACTATGATTCTACCTACATATGAGGAGAAAGTATGATGTTTTGTCTGGGGTTTGAGACTCCTTTTATGGATTCTTACAGAGTCCTTGGAATCAGTGGGTAGGTCATTTCTTAATGTAGTTGACCAATCTCAAACTATGGAGGAGCTCCATTATGAGGCTCGTGGGGGCGTCAATATATGGGCTTACTTTAAAGACAGCTGCAACGGGTCTCAGTCCTACGATAAAAGCTTTACAGGCAGGGGTTGGCATGCTTATTATCCCAAACAACTATATAGCCGATTATTCCTACCTACCAATTCAGGCCTCGTTCAAGACATCGTATTGTGGAGGCCAATATGGATCAAATATTCTTCTTTCTAGAACTTAGGCGATTGTGGATTATTGGATTGTGGTGAGGTTGGCCATTATGTCATATATTTCCCATGCGCATGGCTATGGAGCCTCCGAGTAGAGGTCATTCTTAAGGTCGAAGGGATGGTCTGCAGGTTCTTGAGGAGATACTCAAGCAGGTAGAGTAGGTGGTAGAGCTGGAGCCCAATCCTTGGGGTAGACATGGGCATTTCTATGCGCTTTTTGCTAGGTCAAAAGCTGAGGCTTCAAGTTCAATGGTTACAGGTATGGTCTCAGTTTTCTACCAGTCGGCCTTTTTTTAATTTGATCTGGGCTCTACTTATTTATATGTATCTATTTATTTTAATTCTTAGTTGGAGTTACATTTTGATCCCTTTTCAGTATCATTGTATTTATGAATTTCTGTGGGTGATTCTTTTGAGTGGATTAGGTTAATAGAGCATGTGTTATGAATTTTTTTGAGTGACACACACGGGTTAGACTCATTATGCTTGATATTCTTGATTTTGATGTTATTTTGGGCTTTTACTAGTTATCCCCCTATTGTGCAGTCCTATATTTGTCTGCTAAGACCATTACCTTAGTCATTCTTAGTAACACCCCGGATTCGAGAAAGACCAAATTTACAGATTTATAGCAGTTTCAGGTGCCACCGACGGAAGCCATCTGCGGACTGTAGGTTGAACCACAGACCGTAGGTGGGGTCCGTGGTTGGTCACCTCAACTCCGCCCAGAAATTTTAGAAAAGGAACGGCCTACAGCCGAGCCTATGGACCGTAGGTCATACCACGGTCCATGGTCCAGGTCCGTGGCCCTCAAGTCATGTCCCAGATGCCAATCAACGGACTGACAAAATGGACCGTCGGTCAGTCCATGGTCCTTCGGTCAGGTTGAATCTTTGTCAAAGAAAATGGCTTGAATTACTCAAAGACTATGATATGAATGTGCTTTATCATCCCGGTAAGGGAAATGTAGTAGATGATGCTCTTAGCAGATTATTTATGGGTAGTGTAGCACATGTTGAGGAACAAAGGAAAGAATTAGCAAAAGATGTTCACCGGCTTGCTCGCTTAGGAGTTGGTCTTACAGACATGTCAGAGGGTGGAATGATAGTTCAGAATAGATAAGAATCTTCATTGGTAACAAAGGTTAAGGAAAAACAAGATAGTGATCCTATATTGCTTCAGTTGAAAGGTGCAGTTCATCAGCAGAAAGTAGAGGTTTTCTCTCGAGGGGGAGATGGTGTGCTTCGTTACCAGGGTCACTTGTGTGTTCCTAATGTGGGTGAATTGAGGCAGCAGATCCTTACAGAGGCTCATAACTCCAGGTACTACATTCATCCAGGTGCCACTAAGATGTACCATGACCTACGACAAGTCTTTTGGTGGAATGGCATGAAGAGGGACATAATAGATTTTGTGGCTAAGTGTCCTAATTTTCAGTAAGTTAAGGTAGAACATCAGAAACCAGGAGGTATGACTCAAGAGATTAACATTCCTACATAAAAGTGGGAAGTGATAAATATGGACTTCATTACGGGTTTACCTCGTACTCGCATACAACATGACTCCATTTGGGTGATAGTGGACAGAGTGACTAAGTCCGCTTACTTCTTGGATGTCAAGACTATAGATTCAGCGGAGGATTACGCTAAACTCTACATTAGTGAGATAGTAAGGTTGCATGGGGTTCCCTTGTCTATCATCTCAGATAGAGGTCCACAATTTACCTCTCATTTCTGGAAATCGTTTCATAAAGGTCTTGGTACTCAGGTAAATCTCAGCACAACATCTCATCCACAGATGGATGGTCAGGCAAAGCGTACCATTTAGACCTTAGAGGATATGTTGAGAGCTTGCGTGATCGATTTCAAGGGATGTTGGGATGATCACCTACCTAGTTAGAGTTGCCATCAGAACTAGCAGCAGTGCACCTAGTCTTTCACATTTCCTTATTGAAGAAGTGTGTGAGTGATCCAGCATCGATAGTACCATTACAGAGTGTGGCTGTGAAGGATAGTCTCACTTATGAGGAGGAGCCAATTGAAATTCTTGATCATTAGGTTTGTAGGTTGAGAAATAAATCAGTCGCTTCAATGAAGGTTTTGTGGAGAAGTCAGTATGTAGAGGGAGCTACTTGGGAAGCAGAAGCAGCTATGAAAGCCAAGTATCCTCATCTCTTTCCTTCCGATTCCATTTCAGCTTCAGGTAATAGTTCATCTCCGGTCTCTTAGCTTACTCTTGTGTAAATGTAGTCTTAGTATCATGTTTCTTCAACTGTTCTTGCATTTTCTAAATATTTGCATCTCAACTCCACCTAAAAACTTCAGAAAAGGAACGACCCATGGCCGAACCTACGGACCGTAGGTTAGACCACGGGCCGTGGTCACGGTCCGTGGATCGTGGCCCTCAAGTCATGTCCCAGACACCAACCATCAGACTGAATGGACAGACCGTCGGTCTGTCCCATCATTGGCCCCATTAGGGTTTAAGTTGGAGTCATTTTGGTCTTTCCCCCTATGCGTTGGACATTTAAACTACGACGTTTAACCCCTAAACTACATCGTTTTACTCAGTTTAAGCCTAATATTCTAATCAGAACCTACTCTGAGCGATTCATTCACCAAATTCATCAAAACTTAGTGTAAAAGAGAAGAAACAGTCGACCAAGCCCTCTCCAAGAACGCATCAGGTTTTCTTCAGTTCCAGCCCCAAAATTGAAAGATTTCTCCGTGAAATTTGTCACCATGAATGTGGGATTTTACTAGTGGGTTCCTTTCATCCACTAGGTCCCTAGAATTCAGTCAGATTCTTGATTCGTTATGTCATGTTTAGACCTAGGGTTTCTAAAACCTTAGATATTGTTTATGATTTAGTTGTTATAGTATTCTCCATCAGATTATCATGTTTTTGTGAATTCGTTATTTAGCTCCTTGCATGAAACTCAGACCTCTAGTTGTGCAAATTCATTTAGTTCATGAATTACACTAGCTAGGTCAGATAAACAGATATACATGCCTCAGATTTTGAATGTTTCATTATCAATACTTAAATATTGCATTCTTAGTTAGCATGTCAAAATATTGAGTTAAGAAAGTATTTCAGTTACGTTGTTTATACATATTTCCAGTTGGGAGTAGGCTTAGTATCGAGTTGGACTAGGGTTCAATGTACCCTCATAGTCCCAGAACTACGTGTCCCTGTAGGTTATAAGTCTCCTCTATTGGGGATCAGATTTAGTGATCACGCCAGTCATGCCTTTATACCCCTGGCAAAGTATATTGGGTCCTTTCGATGGGGCATATACATCGAACTCCACATTTAGGTCACGTAGTTTTATGTCGATTAATAGTAGATCCCACAGTAAGATTTAGTGCATTTTGACCTAGTCCTCAGTTATACCTCAGTATTCAATCTCATCAAGTTAGTTTCCGATTTGTACTTGGTCATTGCATTTAGCTCAGTTTTCAGTTATATTCAGCATTTATCTTCTATTCATGTTACATTATTGTGCATGTATATTTTTTCAGCTTATGTTTTATTCAGTTATATTATATATCCTGCATGCTCAGTACATTCCAAGTACTGACGCATACTCTACGCTACATCCTTTCATGATGTAGGTTCAGGTATTTAGCATCCAGATCACGCATAGATCGGTTCTCGATCTACATTTCAGCAGTTTCAGTGGTGAGTCCTCATACTTTGAGGACAATAGACATGTTTTCTAGATTCAGTCTTTTATTTTAGTTTCATCTTTGTTAGAGTTAGTTGGGGGCATGTCCCAACAATTCTAGTCAGTAGAGGCTTTTTCAAACATAGTATTAGACTCAGCTTTAGTTTTGAGTGATTGTTCAGTATCGCTAAACTCATAGTACTTTACATATGTTCAGATCAGTATTTGGTATTCCCCATCTTTCAATTAATTACATTTTAAGTTCCGTAAAGTATCTTTATATTCAGTTGTTCTTAGTATGCTTATGATATGCTAGACACATGGTTAGCTTGGGGTCACTCGTGATCCTAGGTCCCGTGTTATGTCAAGGGGGTAGCCTCGAGGAGTGACATTCTTAGTAGTCCCTCGGTTGTGTGGAAAGGTTCTAGTAGTCATACATCGATGGTGATTATATCATATATTCTAAGAGGTTAATATCCAGCAGGTGTTTGGCCTATATAGCATATATTTGTCCTGTTAGTAGGGAGCACCCTACAATTGATTTGGTTCGTGTTTTATGAAATTCACTGATATATTCCCTACCAACCTACCTAGCCTCATTCTTAAGCATGATATATTAACTTTTGTACTGACCTTAAGCTAGGTACTAATCCAATTCTCTTTCACCCTACCGCATGGCAAAAACTGAGCTCTCCATAATTAACTTAGACACTTTTTGGGTAAGGACCTTATTAGACCAAGTGTCTCCCCTTAGGGGTGTCATCATCTTGTTTGTGAATAAAAGGATGGGTCTATGTGTATGTGTATCTATTATAGGCAACTGAATAGGGTAACAATCAAGAATAAGTACAGTATGCCTCATCTTAATGCCTTATTGATCAACTTCAGGGTGCCATTGTGTTTTCTAAGATTTGTTTGAGATTCGATCACCATCATGTGATGATTAGGGTGAACGACATCCTTAAGACAACCTTTGAGACTCGTTATGGCCATTATGAGTTCTTGGCTATATCTTCTGGGGTGACCAATGACCCAACAACATTTATGAATTTGATGATGCGTGTGTTTAGTACTTACATAGACTTCTTCATCATTGTATTCATTGATAACATTCTTGTGTACTCACAGAGTAAGGATTGTGCTCCATACTTTGAGAGATCAACTACTTTTTGCAAAGTTCTTAAACTGCAAATTTTGGCTTGAGTTTATAGCTTTTTTGGGGCACATGGTATCCAAGGACGGGATTATGGTAGACCCAACAAAGATTACGGTGGTTTGTGATTAGGCTAGGCCTACCTTTGTGACCTAAATTTAGAGTTTTGTTAGGTTGGTAGGGTACTCCAAACGATTTGTCAAGGGCTTCTTTTCTATAGTAGCATCATTGACCAAGGTAACTAGATTGGATGTTACCTTTGAGTGGTCTGATAAATTTAAGGAGAGATTTTTTATGCTCAAGTAGTTGCTTACCACCTCTCATATTCTAACCCTTTTAGTAATGGGTGAGGACTTACAGTATATTGTGATGCATCCAGTGTTGGATTAGGTTGTGTTTAGATGTAGCAGATTCATGTCATTACTTACACCTCGAGGAAGCTTAACATTCCCGAGCGGAACTATACTACTCGTGATTTTAAGTTTTGGTAGTAGTTTCGACGCTTAAAATTTGAAGGCACTATTTGTATGGAGTTCCTTGTAAGATCTTCACATATCACAAGATTATTCAATATATTTTTAGCTAGAACGACCTGAATTTGAGGCAATGTAGGTGGATTGAGCTCCTGAAGGATTATGAACTCTCTATTTTATATCATCAAGGCAAGGTAGATATGGTGGTGGATGCCTTGAGATGGAAGGCAGTGAGTATGGGGATTCTGGCCTTCCTTTCAATTTTGGAGAAACCTTAATCTTTGGATATCCGATCTTTAGCCAACAGGTTGGTTTAGTTTCATATCTCTAATCCCAATCTAGTTCTAGCTTTTGTCAAGTCCTGCTCCACTCTATTAGAGTAGATTCATGGATGACAATTTTAGGATGTTGGTTTGGTGGCGATTCGTGATCGAGTTCTGAACGACTCTATTATAGTAGATTCATGGCTGACAATTTTAGGATGTTGGTTTGGTGGTGATTCGTGATCGAGTTCTAAACGGTGATGATGGTGAGGTGACCTTAAAATCCAAGTCTATTTTGAGGTTTAGAGGTCGTATTTGTGTTCCTATAGTTGCGATTTAATTCAGATGGTACTTTAGGAGCCTCTCAACCCTAGGTATTCTATTAACTTGGGCATGGAAAAGATGTATAGTAATCTGAGGCATAATTACTAGTGGAGTGGTCTGAATAGATATATATCAGACTATTTCAAGTGTTGCCTATTTATCCATTAGGTGAAGGCCAAGCATTTGAAGCCTATTAATGAGTTTCAGAGATTACCCACTCCTTAGTGGAAGTGGGAGCGGATTACTATGGATTTCATTTTGGGGTTTTCGCGGGATTTCTCTAGGTGTTTTAATAGCATTTGGTCCATCACAGATCGATTGAACAAGTCAGATTATTTCTTACCCATTCATATTTTTTGTTAGTTCCGAAAGGTTAGCACATATCTATGTTGGATAGGTGGTTCATCTTCATGGAGTTCTAATGTCTATTATCTCTGATAGAGGCTTTTTGTTCACTCTAGCTTCTGGATGGTACTCCAGGATAAATTGGGTACTCGGGTTGATCTCCGTATAACTTTTCACTCGTACAATGATGGGAATTCTGGAGCAGACTATTTAGGCTTTGGAGGATATGCTTCGAGCCTATGTGTTGGACTTTGGAAAGAAACGGGATCAACTTTTGGCTTTGGCAGAGTTTGCTTATCACAATATCTACTATTTGAGTATTTAGATGGACCATGAGTTACAGTATGGTAGCTATTGTCGATCTCTGGTTGGTTGGCTTGAAGCTTCGGAGCCTAGGTCGCATGGTACTGACTTTCTTCAGGATGCATTGTCCTGATTTCATTTTATTATGGATAGTCTACAAAAGGCTCAAAGAATATAGTAAAGCTATTCTAACCTTTAGCATCATTTTTTGAGATCTAGTCTTGGTGATCTTTTTTTCCTCCAAGTATAACCCTTGAAGGGCGTGATAAGATTGGGGAGGCAGAGCAAGCTTAGCCCCAGGTAAATTCGAGCTTTTAAGATCCTTTGAGCTATTGGTGATGTTTCATATGATTTAAATTTTACACCCACTTATTTAGTTGTTTATCCATTTTCTAAGTCTTGCTTTAACACTATGTTCTTGAAGAATTCCTTGTGCTTTGGTATAAATCAGTCTAGTTGGATAACTCTTTTAACTTCGTGAAGGAGACATATGTTATTTTAGCTAGAGATTACAGGTGGTTGCATTCGAGATGTGGTTAAGGTTCAGTGTATACACCATCCGATCAAGGTTGCTACCTTCGAGACCGAGAAAGACTTACTGGCTTAATATCCCCACCTATTTGAGGCTTCAGGTACTTCTTCACTCCTTACTTTTGAGGACAAAAGTCCTTTTAGCATTGGATGTTAAAATGACTCTCTAGGTCATTTTTTCTATTTTGTGATATTTTTAATGTCTAGAACTTTTCATAGTGACCCCAAGTCATTTATGACTTGCTGGGACTAACAATTCTATCACCTGGTAATTTATTTGGTTTTATGCGAATTTTTATGTTTAGAGCTTTTGAAACTTTAACAGTTAACTTCGAACAAAACTTTGAGTTTGGTATAATTGGACCCTTGGTTTGGATATTAAGGCTTCCCGACTTATTTCGATCAACCTTATAGATTTTGTCCTAAACAGAGCCTTGGATGTGATACCCATTTTTTATCAAGACGACCTTCATTAGAAGTTTCAAAATCTTTGTTTAGTCTAGAACATCAAATTTTATGAGGTAGCATAGCTCGTTTGCATGCATGAGATTCTGAACGAATCCCTATCCCCCATCGTGGAATTTTCATCAGCCTCTAGTTTGAGGTGGTGCAGCCCTTGTTGGTACACCTCAACTTGATCTTTGCGTCTGTGTATCTTGAGCTGCATTTGCGGTGACCTTTCCTTTTTTGTTTTCATTGTATCGGGTGTCCACGTGATTGCGATTAAGTATTGGTGGTCCCAATAATGAATTGACCATCACGACTGTGATGAGTATGTCTCGCGATTGCGATGAGTAGTGTAATAGGCAGTTACATCAATTTCATCGAACTCAAAATTCATTTCTCATCTTTACTTGATAAGAACAATCCT
Organism: Solanum chiquidenum; assembly: GCA_029582725.1. Classification (NCBI taxonomy): domain Eukaryota; kingdom Viridiplantae; phylum Streptophyta; class Magnoliopsida; order Solanales; family Solanaceae; genus Solanum; species Solanum chiquidenum. The sequence continues at coordinate 29,011 of JAJOOS010012569.1, forward strand.
TGAAAACTCAAATTTTGCTGATTGTTGATGCTATTTGTTTAAAATTATTGTCGTAGTGTTTTGGGATGTTGGTAGGCACATAACTCACATGTTAAAACTCACAAGTTCCATTGATTTCTCCATTTTAATCTTCAATTGCTAAGTTCTCCAACTTGGGAGCATAAGCTATTATGACTTGATTTTAAGCTTGAATTGTGACCATTTTAGGAACACTAGTCCCTTGAGCTGGTTGGGACCCTTTGACGGAGTCAATTTTTGGATTCCTTGTGCGTATCCCACAATGCCATTTTGGCTCCTTCTTAGTTACATCCTTATTTATTGTGAATTTGGTGTTTAAATGACCATATTGACATTAGGATCACTAATTTAATAGTATGGCATCATTTAGATGCAAAAATCAAAAAGGAAAAGCTTTGATTTATAGGTTTGGAGCTTGCGTGATCGATTTCACTGTAGGATATGAATTACTATCCTTAAAACTTATTTGTGATTTTACTAGCATGTGGATTAGCCAAGTGTGGGGTAGGTTTCTAGCATGATTTCTTGGTATGTACCTTTCTTGTATCATTTTGGCCTTTTACGGTTATTTTGGGCAATTCTTGAGATTTATATGGCTTGTTATCCTGTTTTGTGCCCATGAGTTGTTATTAGGCTACACTAACCTTAGTATTTTTTTGAAAACATTTTCCTAGGTTTGGCTAGAATTTCTATCGGTGTGCGGAGCCCGCGAGGCTTGTTTCAGGGTTTGATTTTTTTTAGATATAACCCTCCAAGCTTGTAACCATTGGGTAGTCCTTTTAGTATCTATGGTTGGTTTGGTTTTGTGAGTCCTTATGTAGACTCGTTCAGGACCTCTTTTTTCTTTTAGTATTATAGTTTACCCGTTGTGAGATTTCGGTAGGGGCTTGCTAGTTTTGTAACTATTCCAATATCAATTTCCAAGATAGGCTAGGGTTCTGTATATCTTATCCAATGTCAGATTTTATGATATGTTAGGGTTGTGCATAGCTAATCCGATGTAAGATTCTGGGAGCTTCTAGGAGTTTGTGTGTGGCCATTTCGATGTAAGATATTTGAGTAGGGACTAACCTCTCTGATGCAATATGTCAAGAGATTCTAGGTATTTTGTGTGTGGACATTCTAACATAAGATTCCTTGGTGGGACTAACCTCTCTGATGTAATATTTTGGGGAACGTTGGGTTCTTACAAGGTTTTCTAATGTAAGATTTCAAAATGAACCGGCTATTCTGACTTAATATTTTGGGATTTGTTAGGTTATATCGAGGGTTTTTATGTAAGATTTTAGGGAGGAATAATTATTCTGGCATCAGATTTTGGGGCATGATAGGTTCCATAAGTCTTTTTTGTATAAGATATCGAGAAGGATTAGCTATTCCGACATAAGATTTAGGAAGATGCTAGGTTTGAGGCATTGATGTTTATGTTAGAATTCTACCTTGTAGTATAGCCTTTTATGGTATCCATTGGGCTTATCGGTGTTCGACTCAATTTTTATTAGTATATTTTATCATTTTTTTGCCTTTGTATGTGTCTTCTAGGCTTATGGGGTCCACGTAGATTTAAATAGAATTTACTACTTTCAGTAGTTGTTATAGTAGCTTTACTTCGTTCATGTCTAGCTATGATCTACTATTGTGTTATTACCTCGTTATACTCATTTCTTACCCTGCAATCACAAGCTCGTTTGACTTATGATGCCTACTAATTACCTATTATTTTGGTACTCAAACTAAATTATGCTTCTTTTTATGTGATACAGATCTGATCTATAGTCGTCGATGGTTACTCTCGTGTTGTTGTTGCTGCTATTCTAGAGATTGAGGGTGAGCTTATTAGCGATCAGAGTTTGCTCATCTCCATCTCTATAATGTTTTTGGCTAGTCTTTTATATTTCAAGACAACTTGTGTATTTGTTGTTTATGTCTAGTCTTTACTCCCTTTTGTAGTAGCTTTTCACTGGCATCCAACAGATTTTGGGATGAATCTTTGTAGTTTAATTCTTGTTTGAGGGTTGTTGTTATATATTGTTACCTTATTTCAGTTCTTCCTTCTTGAACTCCTTGATTTGGCATCTTTATATCTCTTCTACTCCCTAGGCCCATTACTGATGGTTCCGAGCTCTGGGTTGGCTTAACTACTAGTGGGGTTTAGTAGGTGTCATTAAAACCTTGGTTTTTGCGTCATCACATATTGGTATCAAAGCGACAGTTTCCAACTATTGGTATAAAGTAAATATCTAGTAGAGTACTGTTGATCGATGTTTATTATGTGTCGTGCATCTTTAATCCTATTGGTTTATGGAATTCTCATTTGTGTCATTCTTTCGAAGATGGTGCGCACGAAAGGTGTTGCAATAACCCTTCAAAGCTCGAATCTGGGTGATTATTGCTCCAATTTGTTAAAAATTATTAGGGTATTATTTTTGGATGTTGGTAGGTTGATAACTTGCGTGTTAAACTTGTAAGTTCCATTCGATTCCTCTGTTTTAATTCTTAAATTGTAAAATTCTCCAACTTGGGTGCATGAGTTGTTTGAGTTGATTTAAAACTCAGATTGTAACCATTTATAGGGCACAAGTACCTTGAACTGGTTGGAACTCTTTGGCGGAGTAAATTTTGATATTCCTTGTGTGGGTCTCACAATTACATTTTGGCTCATTCATAGTTATGTCTTTAATTATTGCGAATTGGGTGTCGAAATGACCATATTGATTCTACAATCATTAATCGGATAGATGGCATCATACAGAGGTAGATTGAAAAAGAAAACCTTCATATTTAGAGGTTTTAGAGCTCGTGTGATACGCTTTGATGTAGGTTTAGACTAACTATCCTTAGACCTTGTGTGTAATTGTTCTAGCTACTAATAATTCAAGTATGGGGTGGATTTGTACCATGATTTCTTGTTATATTTCTTGCATCTTTTTGGCCTTGTTATGTTATTTTGGGCAATTTTTGAGATTTCTATGGCTTATTGATATCATGTTTTATGCATGTGAGTTGTTATTACACTAGAATGGCCTTAATGTTATTGTTCAAAAGCCTTATCCTAGGTTTGGCTAGAGTTGCTTTAGGAGTCAGTTTGTAGAGCCCATGAGGCTTGTTTTTTGTTTGATTTGGGTTAGATACAACCCTCCAAGCTAGGCTATGAACTCTGGGTAGTTCTTTCAGTATCTATGGTTGGTTGGTTGTGGTAATTTCTTACCTTGACTCATTCAGGATCCGTTTGCCTTTTAGTGTTATAGTTGACTCGTGGTGTGATTCGGATAGCTAGTGTTATAGATATTTCTATGTCAAATTTTGGGATAGGCTAGGGTTATGTACATCTAATCCAATGTAAGATTCTGGGAGCTTCTAAGTGTTAGTTTGTGGCCATTCCAACGTAAGATTTTGGTGTGTGATCAACCTCTTTGATTTGAGTTTCCGGGAGATGCTAGGTGGTTGTGTGTGTCCATTCCAACGTAATGATTTTGAGGTGAGACTGTCCTCTCAAATGTAACATTCGGGGGACTATTGGTTTCTTATAAGTCTTTGTTATGTAAGATTCCATGAAGGACTAGCTTTCCCTAGTAGGATTCTAGGATATGTTAGGTTATATCAAGACTTTCCAATGTAAGTTCCGGGGATGACTAGCTATTCCAACGTAAGATTAATCTGATCAGCATATCTAATGAAAGATTTTAGGAAGGATGAACTATTCCGACGTAAGATTTTAGTAGATACCAGGTTTGATGTGTTGGTGTTTATTTCAAAATTTTGCCTTGTTGTATAACCTTTGAGTGTATATGTTGGGCATATGGGAGTCCATTCGGGTTATTGTTTGTATATTTTATCATTTTTATCTCTTTTTATGTTCCTTCTAGGCTTATGGTTTTCGATTAGGTTTAGATTGCAATTACTACTTTCATTAATTGTTATAGTAACATTACTTCGTTCCATGTCTAGTTATGACCTATTGTTGTTCTATTACCTTGCTTTACTCATTTCTTTTGTTGTTATTGCAATCACAAGTTGGGCCGGTCTATGATGCCAACTAAGTACCTACTGCTTTAGTATTCATTCTGCACTCTCAACTATTTCACTGATTTAGATTTGAGCTCTAGTCACTAGCGGTAATTCTCGTGTTGTTGTTGCTAATATCTTGGAGATCGAGGGTGAGATTTTTGGAGAACAAAGTTAACTCATCTTTATATGTACATAGTTTTTGCTAGTCTTTTGTATTTCGAGATAGCCTGCATATTTGTTGTTTATGTCGAATCTATACTCTCCTTTTGAAGTAACTTTGCACTGGCATCCACTAGATTGTAGGATATATCTTTGTACTTTTCTCTTTGTTCGAGGGTTGTTTATATATATTGTTTCTTTATTTTAATTGGTCTTTCTTGAACTATTTATTTTGCATCTTTCTATCTATTCCGCTTTCTAGGTACGTTACCGATGGTTCTAGGGAATGAGTTGGCTTACCTACTTTTGAGTTTAGTAGGTGTCATCATGACCCTAATTTTTGGATCATGACATAACCTTACATAGTTATAATTCATGTATCCAATTTGTTTTTTCAATTATCTTTTGAGGTTTTAATTTTACCCAAATAAGGGCTAAAAGATACTCAAGCTTGTTGTTTGAGCCACTATGATTTCCTAAGAAGGGCCACTCGAAAATTATTATTTTAAGTAATCCTTCACATTATTTTGTTGTACATAGGCTAGTTAGTCACTACATTTTCTAGCTTTAGATCTAATGGTCTTTTGGCTTGATACTTGGAGGTTTTTGCAGAATATCTCCCTCTTTGTAATGTTGAAATTAGTGAATATTCAAGGTAGAGGTCATGCAAGACCCCTCCATCTCGTGAGATATATCCTTTAAATAAAAAAAAGTACCTTGAGAATCAAAATGCCACTATCAATTTATGTATGTGTAAGTGTACTACAAAAGTTTGGATGAGCATGTAAAAAGAATATAATAATTTGTTGAGAAAAAAAAATTAATGCCGTGCCTCACAACTAGTGTGACGATTTTTTTAAATTTTATATATTAGTGAACTCAAAAGTGTAAAATTTATATTCACCAAATTGTAAAATAAAGTAAGTTTCACGCAACATGCGTGTGTCACGTAAATTTTACAGCTTGCCGCATTTTCTTTTCACACTACATAAAGTAAGCTACATTGTCACACCTTATCTGTGGGGTTATAAGAACCCCCACTAAAAGACCATTTTGTGGTGTATTTTTCAACCCTCTATATAATTTTTTCTGACAATTTAATAGTAGAGATTTGTGATGACCTCCACAACTTGTGTGTGTCACGTGAAATTTACAATAAAACTCAACGAAATTGTGAAATTAAAAAGTCTCACAGAACTTACATGTGTCACGTGAAATTTACAACTTGTCACATTTTCTTGTAAAAGTTAATGTGTTGTATTTTATCTTAATTTAAATATTTTCTACTTTAGACTATTCCAAATCTTCCCCAGGAATAAGTGCTTAGTATCTATATATGTATGCCTATGTGTGCAAGTCTAGTGTCAAAACACAAGAGAAATAAATATAAATTGTTGTTGAAACAACAAAGCAGCTCAAAAATTTCCTTTTTAAATTTCATTATTTCCTCTTGCAAAACCAAAACAGAAAAAAAATACTAATTGATCCCAATAAGTCTGCATTTAACAAGCTTTTATAATATAGAGAGGCTTTTATGCTAAATGGTGAGTTTTTATATATCTTATTATTTTTATAGTCTAAAGCATTTAGATAGAGATTTAATTGAAACTTTACCTGAAAAACTAACAAAAGAGTTACTCAGATGTATAACCAAACAATATTTTGAAGGAATACTTAGTAACTCAATTGGTTAGTTACCCGAACTTTACCATTTTTGTAAAAAATCAATTCTCTAGTTTGTAATAACATCCCATTACCCATTCTCCTACTCCTTTTGAAAAAACAAATAATCTTTTGAGAATATTTTTCTTTTTACCAAAAATACTTCCATGTCCAAATGAGCCATAATAAAATTATTTGTTCCAACTCATGAGTTTCATTTACTAAATTCAATTTGTCAGCATGTTTCATCAAAGAAAACAAGAAAATATTGAGCAAGGCTTGTTTACCTAAAAGAAGTAAAGTTGGAATGTCGTGGGAAGCGAAGGTAGTGAGAAAACGTGCAGTAATTACTTCATATGTGAAGGAGAGTGGCCACAGTTTGTGGTGCATCACCAACTGAAGCAAGACGATGTTTTGCTATTTTTTCTCATTAGGAAATCAGTGTTATGTGTATAACAATAAACAGAAATGTTGTAGAAACATTATTGGTGAGAGGAAATTTGTTTATGGAGAACTCAATAGCCCTAAAGAGGAGATTGAAACTTCTTTAAGGAAATCAAAGAGAACTAGAAAAATGGATATTGAGGAAGAAAACATTGATCTTTCCTATTCAAGTTGTGCAATTTACTACAAAAAACTACGCTAGTGAAGTTGTCATCAAGTATGCGATTTATCAATGTGCCAACTTAGGATATTCCAATCTGTTTGTTCATTTGGTAAGATTGTATATGAATTGAAATTTTTTTTATAGCATTCTCAATTGTGGAATTTTCATAATTCTAGAACTAAAAGTGTAATTTAAGAGATTCAAATTACATGCTCAAACAAAACTTCAACTTCAAATCAATGTGATTTAAATTACTGATTTCAAATCATGTCCAAATGGGCTTACATCAATTTTTCAATATTTTTTATACTAATTAACAACTTGATCTTCAGGATAGTTTGAGACTTGTATATAAATGGGTTATTAACCTATAAGTAAGATCCTTAACCTATCCTAAAAATAAGTGATAACTTCCCAGGTTTAATTTGTGTGATAAATTTTGAATAGGCATATAGTTAAAAAAAGAAAAATGAACACCACTTTTGAAACTGATAAATATAAACATGTTATAAACTTTATATGGTCATATCAGTTTTAGAACTTTTGGCATAAAGTATTCCATCGCTTCATGTAGGAATCAAGTTGTACAATAGGTGTTATACTTATATCAAGTTTGTTGTAGAGGAGCACGAAAATGATGCTAGTGGAACTCAAGAAGATGGTCTAAAGAAGAACAAGTGATTCCTTTGTTGAACTTCAATGGAGACAACCTGTATTATGAAATTGTTATTAAAAACTCCCACACAACTTCCATGGTAAGGTTTAATAAATCTATACATTTTGTTTTCTTGAATAACGCTTTCTCCTAATACAGAGTACTTTCTATTTCCTAATCTATTGTAGTTATACACAATTTGTATGAGATGAATTAATCAGATGAAAATCAACATGCTAGCCATAAAGTCAAACACCTAGTTGAATTAGAATTAAACAACATTAAAGTAAAATGTACATAAACTATTCACCTATGCAACAAACCATTCTAATTTCATCTTTAACCTCTGAAATCAAAAGCAAAATATGTTTTCAAGTATTATAAGATAAAAAGAGGAATCCATGTATAGAAGGTATTACACAAGCTTCCTCCTCAATTTCTCCATCGATTATAAACTTCTTTATAATCATCCCCATCTTCCTCATCAACCTCGAACATTGACTTTTAAGATTCCTCTTCTTCAATCAATGTTCGAGGTTGTTAAGGAAGAAGGGGATGGTCATTGAAGAATTTTTTAATGGATGAAGAAATTTGAGAGGGAGCTTGTATAATACCTTCTATATATGACTATAATACTTAAAAAAAAATTGTGTTCAGAGCTTAATGATAAAATTAGAACAGTTTCTTATATAGGTCAATTGTTTATGTACATTTTACTTTGATGTTGCATAATCCTAAATCGAACAAGTTTTTATACCTTCATGGCTAGTATGTTGATTTCAATCTAATTAATTTATCTCGTGCTAACTGTGTATAACTATAACAGATTGAAGATTCCTCTTCTTCAATCAATGTTCGAGGTTGTTGAGGAAGAAGGGGATGGTCATTGAAGAATTTTTTAATGGATAAAAAAATTTGAGAGGGAGCTTGTATAATACCTTCTATATATGACTATAATACTTAATTTGTTTTGTTTTCAGAGGTTAATGATGAAATTAGAACAATTTCTTATATAGGTCAATTGTTTATGTACATTTTACTTTGATGTTGCATAATCCTAAATCAACAAATTTTTTTACCTCCATGGCTAGTATGTTGATTTCAATCTAATTAATTTATCTCTTGCTAACTATGTATAACTACAACAGATAAAGAAATAGAAACATATTACACTATATTAGGAGAAAGTGTTATTTAAGGTGAACTAGTATAACTTGATTACACATATAATATACATGTGATATATATGGTTGATACGCTACACTGGCGCTGTCAACTTTCGGTAAACTAATTGAAGTCTTCAAAGAGGACAAACATTTGATTATTTCGAACCATAACCAAAAAGAGGCAATGTAAAGATAGGTATACAAGGATAAAACAACAATAAAGGTTGTAATAGGGCACTATTCACTTGCTAAAATATTTGAATTCTAAGTTGAGAGGTCAAATGTTATCATATCATTTTATTTGTATAATGGTTTATTTATTACTAAGAAATGATTGTATGTTTGCATTTTCATACTATTTTGAATGTATTTATGTGTTTGTATTAAAAATGGTATATTATCTATTCAACCTATATTTATATACAAGTGTATTTGTATATAGAATTGAGTGTATTTAATGAGTATTTATGATTGTATTTACATCAATAATGTAATGCCCCAAAACTTCAAACTATGACCCAAGATGTTCTGTAAAGACATATAGAGTACAAATTTGATGATTTCTAATGTTAGATATGTATTTAAAATAATTTCTTTCTTTGGGGAGATCTTTGGATGTGAATTAAGGCCATAAGGGATTCCTAGAGTATTAAGATTTTGTGTCATAATATGAAGAAAAATAAAGGTTGTGAATCCCTTATTCCAACGTCTTCGACCATTCGTCAATCTAAGTTATGTGCTAAAAGTTCTGCCCATTTTACTAAGAAATACAAATTTCTGCATGATCCACCGCACGAAGTGAACAACATTCGTACGGCCGCGTGGGCAAGTCAATGTTACTATAAGGGTCGCGCGAAGTAGGCTCCTGCTGAGACGTGCTCTGAAATTATTTAAGTCTTCTCTTCATTTCATGTTTTAGGAGGGGTATTTTATCCTTTTCCTCATCACATAACCCTAACCCATGACTATTAACTTCCCCCAAAAGTCATATTCTAGGAGATTTGATAATTTACGCGTCTCCTCTGTCACTCCTCAAGAACCATTGATGGCCCCAAGCGAACCCTTGGCCTGACTCAACTCTCAGCGGAAGACTTACTCAACAACATAAGAACTCAGAAGTAAAACTTTACTTATTAGTCTTAAGATAAATAAACTCAGAAACATATAATAACATTCAACTGGCCAAATAAGACAAGTCAAGTCTCAAACATTAACATTGGAAATTAAAAATACTAATCAAAACACTATTGTCTATCTATGAAGCCTCTAATAACAAAGATGGAAGTCGAGACAAGACCCACGTTATCCTAACAAAATTGAATGATATAAATGGAATCTTCTGGAAGCAAGGAGGCTCACTAAAGCTAACTCGAACTACAAGTGGTATCAATGAAGCACTTGTTGATGACCCTGGTTACACGTATCTGCATCATGAAATGATGCAGGCCAAAAGGCATCATTACATTTAATTTATGAGCATGTAAGGGGAACACTTAACATAACATAAAAGCTTGAACTTGGAAAGAATGAAACATACTCACCTTATCTCCAATCAAGTCAACTTCAACTCATGGATACTCAACTCAATACAAAATAAAACAACAATAAGGATGCAATTTATATAAAGCGTTTAAAAACAATAGATAAAAACTAAATGTATTTAAAAAATAATAATAATTCTTTGCTCTTATTTGGTAGATTCTCTAATCGACAACCATCACTATGAGCTATATGATGATACATTGTCTCGCCCACGCTGGTAGAACTGTCTTATACCTTGTCGTAGTATAAGACATCATCAACTAAGTGGATCCACTAAGCTATGTTAAAAAGCAATAAGGAATCATCTAAAAGTATGAACCTTTCTACCCATGTTGGCATACATATTTTATGAGGACGTTGAGTTGTCTAAACTCATCTCCATATCGGTGCTCAATACTACTCAAAAGGGTTCTCTTAAAAGAGATAGTACTAAAAACTCCTCATAAACTCATTTGGGAATCAAAGGTTACTCTCATTTCAAATGTAAAACATTTACTCTTGGGAATACTTAGTCCTCATATATTCATTTTGAAAAATGGAAACTCAACTCTCCTCATCCTCATACTCAAGCACCCTTGTCTTAAAACAAGTTTGAAAAGTTTGCAAAAAGACTTCTCAATTGACTCAAAGGAACTTCCTCGAACTTTACTCTTAACTCTATCTTGAATTTGAATTATGAATTTAAGATTTATGACTTGGCTATTCAGGATATCTCAAGGATTAATGAAGATTTTAAGTGTGGATATCAAGTAGAGAACACAGGTACGATTCGGGGGAACTCACACGGAAAGAAGGATGGAGGGGTAGGGGACCTGGCGACCCTGGCGCACTGAGTGGCGCGAGGCGCCAGCCCCTAAACTACAGAAGGTGGTTTGGGGTGAACTGAGTGGTGCGGCACCCCACCCCTTGCCCATATTTTCGATGAATTTTCTTACTTCAATTTCATGGCTTACTCCCCTAGAATCGAACGATTTCCCTCAAATTCTTTGGATTCTTAGACCCAACATAATTAAAATGAAATCCACTATAAATTACTCAAGAACAGTACTCAAACACTAAAACCTCTTCGTAAGAACTCAACGAAACCTCAAATTTAAAGAATGAAACACAAACTTCAAGAAACTCATCAAGAACTCATCAAGAACTCAATATACCCAATCCTATGGATGAAATTCATAAAAGAAATTCATGATTGGCGTGTAGGTGAATGAACTCATCACAATGAAAACTTACATACCTCGTTAAGATTAAATCCTTGGCGAATTCCCAAGACGATTGCAAGAAAATCTTGAACGCTTGAATCTTCTCCTTTATTTCTCCTCTTGAACTTTTCTCTAAAACCCTACGCGTATTTTAGAATTGTGAAAATTGATCTAAGTCAGTTTAGACCCCTAAAATATTACTATAAATGAGTTAGGCTAGTGGGGTAAGGAAAAGACCAAAATACCTCTCCTTAATTCGGATGAATTTCCTTAATCGAACAGGTTGAACTCAAACGGACATATCTCCCTCATCCAAACTCAAAATTTAGCAAACTCGGTGGTGTTAGAAAGAGGACTCACAGATCATTCATTTGATACCTTATAGGCCACCTAACTCATCATGTGCTGAAATTTATGATCATTTGAAGTTGACCCAAAACTCACAATTTAAGGCTAACTTGCAAAATTTTCTATTTAGCTCTTTCCAAATTTGTTATTTCTAAAATTATCTCTTTCTAAGACAGAGGTGTAACAATATCTCCTCCTTGGGAACATTCATCCACGAATGACATTACTCTAAGTAAAACTAAGGGTGGCAACATCTAACACCCAGCTCAAACACCCAACATGCAATATAACACAACATAGCATATCAATTTAAAAAGTGTTTTACAAAAAATCATTATTGTCATGCCTCGAGGCTACCCCCTTGACGTAACACGGGACCTAGGATCATGAGTGACCCAAGCTAACCTTGTGTATGGCATATCATAAGCATACTAAAACAGAAATAAATAAAAACATACTATGCGGAAGCTTTAAAACAATAATTAACTAAAAGATGGGGAATACTCAATACTAATCTAAACATAAATAAGGTACTATGAATTTAGTGATACTGAACAATAACTCAAAACTAAAGTTGAGTCTAAGACTATGTCTGAAAAAGCCTCTACTGACTAAAGTTGATGGGACATGCCCCCAGCTAACCCTAGCAAAATTGAAACTAAAATGAAAGACTGAATACGAAAAACATGTCTATTGTCCTCGAAGTATGAGGACTCACCACTAAAGTTGCTGAGGTGCGGATCGGGAACCGATCTATACGTGATATGGATGTTGAATACCTGAACCTACATCATGAAAGGATGTAGTGTAGAGTATGCGTCAGTACTTGGAATGTACTGAGCATGCAGGATATAGAATATAGCTAAACAAAATACATAAACTAAACAAAGCATACTGAGCAATGATATAATCTGAAACTGAATGTAAATGCTGAAATATACTGAAGACTGAGCTAAGGGCAATGACCAAGTACTAATCCTGAACATGACATACTAAGACTGAATGTTGAAGTATAACTGAAAACCTGGTCAAATGCACTAAAGTTTGACTGTGGGAGCTACTATTAACCGACATAAAACCACGTGAGCTAAATGCGGAGTTCGATGAGTATGCCCCATCGAGAGGACCCAATATACCTTGCCAGGGGTATAAAGGCATAATTGGTGTGATCACTAAATCTGATACCCAACATAGGGGACTTATAATCCTACGGGGGCATGTAGTTTTGGGACTATGAGGGTATGTTGAACCCTAGTCCAACTTGGTGCTAAGTCTACTCCCAACTAGAAATGTGTATACCACAACATAAATGAAATACTGGATAGCTCAATGTTCTGACATGCAAATCTGAGAATGCAACATTTAGGAACTGACAATGTAACATTCAAAAATTGTATCATGTTTAACTGACCTAGCAAGTGTAATTCCTGAACTAAGAGAATCTACACAACTAGGGTCCTGTGTTTCATGCGAGGAACTAAACAACGAATTTACGAAAATATGATAATCTGATTAGGAACACTATAACAGCTAATTCACAACAATTCTCCAAGGTTTTAAAACCCTAGGTCTAAACATGATATCGAGAATCAAAAAATCTGACTGAATTCTAGGGACCTAGTGGAAGAAAGGAATCCACTAGTGAAATCCAACATACCTGGTGATGAAATCTACGGAGAAAGCCTTTGATTTTGGGGATGGAACTGAAGAAAACATGTTGCATTCTTGAGGGAAAACTGGCGCCTCTTAATCTTCTCTTCGTTCTATTTCTTGGTGATTAATCGATTAGGGTAGGTTCTGATTAGAATATTAGGCTTAAACTGATCAAAATGACATAGTTTAGGTGTAAAATGACATAGTTTAAATGCCCAATGAATAGGGGAAAAGACCAAAATGACCCTGACTTAAAAGCTGATGGAGGCTAACCACGGACAAAATGACGGACCATCGCAAGGACCATGGTCCATCCTACAGGTCGTGGTCTGCTGGGCAATGGCTACTGGTTCTGAGGGGAGGTCAACCACGGGCCCTACCAATGCCCGTGTAAAGGACCACGGACTGTGAAGGTCACTGTGGTTCTTCACTTGGGTTGTGGTCTGTTGGCTCAGGTTCACGGACCCTCCCACGGCCCGTCATCAAGACCATAGCCTGTGCAGGGCTCCGTGGTCTAATGCCTAAGCTTGGGAGTTCTGTCTCACCTTCACGAGACTCCCCATAGCTCGTGTGGAGGTTCATGGCCCGTGAAGGGATTTGTGGTCCACCACTTCTAGGCTGGGTGTGAACCACGGGCAGGTCGACGGACCGTGGTTCCTTTCACAGTCCATGTACCCTGTTGTGGTTCAGCAATTTATGTTGTTTTCTGCTGCAAAGTTCCAGGTTTGATTTTCCGAGGTGTTACAATTACCTTGGTCTGGAATTTTTCTAGAAGGGAAGAGATGTGGGTATCTCTTCTTCATATGGGTATCTCTTCTTCATATCCTCCTCAGTCTCCCAAGTAGCTTTCTCAATGAAGTGTCTCCATAAGACCTTGACTAATTCTACCTCGTTGGTTCTCAACTTGCGAACTTGACAATCAAGTATCTCAACGGCGATCACCTCATAAGATAGGTTGTCCTTAATACCAATACTTTCAGTAGGTACTATAAGTGAAGGATCGTCCATACACTTCTTGAACATTGAAATGTGAAATACCAGATGTACTGCTGCTAACTCTGACGGTAGCTCCAATTCATAGGCTACATTGTTGATCCTCTTGGATATCCTGTAAGGACCAACATACTGGGGACTAAGCTTCCCTTTCTTTCCAAATCTCATAACACCCTTCATGGGTGAAACTTTTAAATAGACCCAATCGTCCACCTCAAACTCTAAGTCTCTTCTCCTAACATCAGTATAGGATTTCTAATGACTTTGCGTTGTGTTCAACCTTTCTTGAATGATCTTCACTTTCTTCATATCTTGATGAACTAAGCCTGGTCCTATCAACCTGGATTCACCAACCTCAAACCATCAAATAGTAGATCGACATCTTCTCCCATAAAAAGCCTCATAAGGAGCCATCTAGATGCTAGAGTGATAACAGTTGTTGTAAGCAAACTCAATGAGAGGTAAGTGATCATCCCTATTACCCTTGAAATCGATCACACACGCCCTCAACATATCCTCTAAAGTCTGAATTGTGCGCTCTGCTTGACTATCAGTTTGAGGATGGAAAGCAGTACTAAGGTTCAGATTCGAACCCAAACCTTTCAGGAAAGACTTCCAGAATTGGGAGTTGTATTGTGCTCCTCTATCTGAAATGATGGACACCAAAACTCCATGAAGTGTGACTACCTTTTGAATATATAATATTTCAAAATCTTCTGCTGAATAGGTAGTCCTTACCGACAAAAAGTGGGATGACTTAGTCATCCAATCTACAATCACACAAATCGAATCATGATGCCTGTGAGACCGCGACAAACCAATAATTAAATCCATATTGATCATCTCCCACTTCCATTCCAGAAGATCTATATTATGAGTCATACCACCGAGCCTTTGGTGCTCTACCTTGACTTATTGGCAATTTGGGCACTTAGCAACAAACTCTGCAATACACCTTTTCATACTACTCCACCAATAGACTTCCCTAAAGTCACGATATATCTTTGTGGAACCCAAATGGATAGAGTATCTGGAGCTATGAGCTTCCTCCATGATCCTCTCTTAGAGTTCATCCACCTTTGGGACACCTAATGTCACACCCCGAGCCTATACCCTAGATGTGGCCGGCACTCGAAAACCATTGCTGGCCCCAAACGAACCCTTGGCCAGGCTCAATACTCAGTGGAAGACTTACTCAATATTAAAAGAACTCAATAGTAAACTTTAACTCAATATCTCAAAAGATACTCTCAGAATATTTTAGAAATAAAACATTCAAACTTGCCTCAAGGGCAACTCAAGTCTAGAACATAACAACTGAAATGAAAAAGACTCATGAACTACTGTTGTCTATCTTTTTATAAAGTCTCTACTAACTGAGATGGATATCGGGACAAGACCCACGACATCTTAATAACAAAACTAAAATTATAAAACATAAATGAGGGATCCTCCAGGAGCAAGGAGGCTCACCAAACAACTCGGACTCAACTGGATCAATGAGGCGCTGGTTGATAATCTTGGTTACCTGCATCATGAAAGATGCAGGCCAAATAGAATCAGTACATGGAATGTACGAGCATGAAAGGGGAAATCTAAAACATGACATAAGCTCGAACTGGAACTGAAGAAACAATTTACCTCTTCTCAACTCAACCTCAACTCAATCTCAATTCATTTCAATATAAAAGCAACAACTCAATGTATTGGAAAATATAATATAACTCATTTTGTATGTAAAAATACAAAATAAACTTTGTTTGGGAGATTCTCTAATAGATAATCATCACTATGAGCTATATGATGCTACAGCGTCTCGCTCACGCTGCCAGAACTGTCTTATACCTTGTCGGGGTATAGAACTCCTCAACTAAGTGGATCCACTAATATATGCTTAAAAAGAAATAAGTAATCATCTAAAAAGTATGACCCTTTCTACCCACGTTGGCTACATGCTTTATGGGGACTGTGAGTTGTTTGAACTCTCCCCCATATCGGTGTCCAATACTACTCCCAAAATATAACTTAGCTCAAATGTTTTAAAAAACATTTCCTCATCCTCAACTTTAATATTATTACTCAAAAGGTTTCTCTTAAAAGAGATAGTACTCAAAACTCCTCATGACATTTGGAAATCAGTGTTTCCACTCTTCTTAAATGTGAAAACATTTACTCTTGGGAATACTTAGTTCCCATATATTCATTTTGAAAAATTAAAATCAAATCTACTCATCCTTATACTCAAGTACTCAAGTCTTTAAACAAAATTTTAAAAGATTGTAAAAGACTCCTCAAAAGACTTGAAAGAACTCTCAAGACTTTACTCTTAACTCTACCTTGAATTTGAATTAAGGATTCAAGGGTTATGATTCATGTTATGAATGAAATTTCGATCTTTAGATGTAATTTATAGTAGTTAGAATCAATAGGGAGTAAAGGTATACTTTAAAAGGACATAGACAGAGCAAACGATGAAAAAAGGGTGGGGGTAGGTGACCCTAGAACACTGTTGGCGCGGGGCGCCAGACCCTGAACTTCAAAGGACATTAATCTAGCGCACTGATGGGGCGCGCCGCCCCATCTATCCCCCAAATTTACCGACGAATTTTTCTTATCATTTTCTGACCCTAATTCATCTAGAATCGATTTCTTTTCTCAAATTTTCCTTAGATTCCATTGCCCAATACAAGTACACGAGAATCTACTCAAAAACAACTCTCAAACTCAATACAATTATCTAAAGAACTCATCAAACACATTCTAATTTAAGAACGAAAACAATACTTCAAGAACACTAAAATCTTTCAATCTTTATGGATGAATCCGAATATGTAAATCATGATTGGTGTGGGGTGAATGAACCCAGCACTATGAAAACTTACATACCTTGATTTGACGAAACAAACCCTTGATTCTCAAGAGATCTCGTTCGTTCTTCCTTTTCTCCTCTTTTCCTCTTCTTGAACTCCTCTAAAAACCTTAAGCGTAAATTACGATTTGTAAAACTTACACAAATCATATTTGACCCCAAAATATTACTAAAAAATCACTTAAAATTGATGGGGTAAGTAAAAGACCAAAATACCTCTCATTAATTTGGGTAACTTTCCTTAACCAGACAGGCTAACTTCAAACGGGCATATCTCCCGCATCCGAACTCAAAATTTAGCAAGGTCAGTGGTGTTGGGAAGAGGATTCCAAGACCGTTCATTTGATATCTTATTGGCTACCTAAATCGTCTAGTATTGAAAGTTATGGCCATTTTAAGTTGACCCAAAACTCACATCTTAAGCTTAACTTGAACAAATCTTAAATTGGCTCTTTCCAAATTAGTTCTATCTATATTTAGCTATTCCTAAGGTGGGATATTACAATATCTCCCCTTTGGAAACATTCGTCCTCGAATGAGATTACTCTAAGTAGACTAAGGGTGGTCATATCTAACACCCAGTTCAATCACTCAACATGCAATTTAACACAACATTTCAACTTAGAAAGTACCAAGAATAAATTAGTACCTTGATTTGGAATTTCTCCGGACTCAAAGAGATGTGAGTATATCTTCTTCATATGCTTCTCACCCTCCCACATGGCTTCCTCAACAAACTAGTTCCTCCATAAAACCTTGATTGATGCAACCTCCTTGGTTCTCAACTTGCGAACCTGACGATCCAAAATCTTAATAGGAATCTCCTCGTAAGATAGGTTGTCCTTAATACTAATATATTCAGTCGGTATAATAAGCAAAGGATCGCCCATACACTCCTTCAACATTGAAATGTGGAATACCGAATGGACTAATGCTAACTCTGACAGTATATCCTATAAGGATCAATATAACAGGGATTGAATTTCCCCTTCTTACCAAATCTGATAACACCCTTCATGGGTGAAACCTTCAAGTAAACACAATCATCCACCTCACACTCTAAGTCTCTTCTCCTAACATCGGTATAGGATTTCTAACGACTCTACGTTGTTTTCAACCTTTCTTGAATAGTCTTTACTTTCTATATAGCTTGATGAACCAAGTCTGGTCCTATAACCCCAGCTTCACCAAATTCAAACCATCCAATAGGAGATCTACATCTTCTCCCAAAAAGAGCTTCATAAAGAGCCATCTGGATGCTATAGTGAAAACTATTGGTGTAAGCAAACTCTATGAGAGGTAAGTGATCATCCCAATTACCCTTGAAATTGATTACACACGCCCTCTACATATCTTCTAAAGTATGAATTGTGCATTCTCCTTGACCATTAGTCTGAGGATGAAAAGCAGTACTAAGGTTCACCTTCGAACCCAAACCCTTCTAGAAAGAGTTCAAAAATTATACGGTGAATTGCGCGCATCTATCTGAAATGATGGACACCAGAACTCCATGAAGTCTGACTACCTCTTGTATATAACTTGGCATAATATTCTGCTGAAAAGGTAGTCCGGCAAGAAATGGGCTAATTTAGTCATTCGATCTACAATCACCCAAATCGAATCATGTTGTCTACGAGACCACAGTAAACCAGTAATGAAATCCATATTGATTATCTTCCACGTCCATTCTAGAAGATCTATGTTCTGAGCCATACCACTGGCCTCTGATGCTCTACCTTGACTTGTTGGCAATTCGGGCAGTTAGCAATGAACTCTGCAATACACCTCTTCATACTACTCCACCAATAGACTTCTCTCAAGTCACGATATATCTTTGTGGAACCCGGATGGATAGAGTATCTGGAGCTATGGGCTTCCTTCGTGATCCTCTCTTGGAGTTCATCCACCTTTGGTACACACAATCTACCTTGATACCTTAATACATCATCTCTCCCTTGTACAAAAGCCATCACTTCCAGATTATAAGCATTTGCCTTCAATTCAAGCAAAATAGGATCTTGGTTTTTTTTCTATTTCACTTCGGACACTAGTGATGATTCAACCCCATTCATCACCAACACTCCTCCTTCATGGGAATCCATTAACCGGACTCCTAATCGTGAAGGTCTATGCACATCTCTGGCTAATTCTTTCTTGCCTTCCTCAACATGGGAATTACTACACATAGACAACCTACTCTAAGGATCAACAACAATATTAGCCTTACCTGGGTGATAGTGAATGCTCATGTCATAATCCTTGAGTAACTCCAACCACCACCTCTGTTTGAGATTAAGCTCTTTTTTACTGAACACATACTGAAGACTTTTGTGATAGGTGAACACATTAACATGAACACCATAGAGATTGTGAAACTATATTTTCAAAGCAAACACTACTGCAACCAACTCTAAATCATGGGTTTGGTAATTTCTCTCGTGAATCTTAAGTTGTCTTGAGGCATAAGCTATAACATTGCCATTCTGCATCAATACACAACCCAGTCCAACTCTAGACGCATCACAATATACCACAAAATCTTGTGTACCTTCTGGTAAGGTCACACTAGGCCAGTAGTCAATCTAGTTTTCAATTCCTGAAAGCTCTTCTCACAAGCTTCAGACCATTGAAACTTTGTTATCTTTTAAGTCAACTTAGTCAACGGGGATGAAATAGATGAAAATCCCTCGACAAACCTCCTATAATAACCAGCCAATCTAGGAAACTCCTAATACAAGTTGGAGATATAGGTCTGGGCCAGTTCTGCACTGCCTCAATCTTTTGTGTCAACTCAAATCCCATCACCAGAAACAATGTTACCAAAGAATTCCACAGAATCAAGACAAAATTTGTACTTGGAAAATTTAGCATACAACTCCTTATCCTTTAGAGTTTGGAAAACTACTCTGAGATGACTAACATGATCTTCCTCATTTCTCAAATAAATTAGAATTTCATCGATGAATACGATAACAAACATATTAATAGAAGGCTTAAAAACTATGTTCATAAGACCCGTAAATGTTGCAGTAGCATTAGTCAAACCAAAAAACATGACTAGAAACTCATAATGACCATAGCGGGTCCTGAATGCAGTCTTTGGAATATCTCTCTCTCTTACTATCAACTGATGATATCTAAATCTGAGGTGTATCTTAGAAAAATAGGTGCCACCCTGAAGGTGATCGAAAAGATCATAAATCCTTGGAAGGGGTGAGGTGTATCTTAGAAAAATAGGTGTCACCCTGAAGGTGATCGAAAAGATCATAAATCCTTAGAAGGGGATACTTATTCTTGATAGTGACCTTGTTTAATGGTGGTAATCAATATACATCCTAAGAGAACCATCTTTCTTCCTCACAAATAAGACTAGATCTCCCCAAGGAGAGACACTTGGTCGAATGAAAACTTTATCAAGAAGGTTTTTCAGCTGCTCTTTTAACTCAGCTGGAGCCATTCTATATGGCGGAATAGACATAGTACGAGTATCAGGAAGAATATCTATATTGAAGTCTATTTCTCTCTCAGGAGAGACTCCGGGAAGATCATCTGGAAAGACCTATGGAAACTCACTCACAACTGGAACTGACAGAATATGTGGCGTCTCAACACTTGAGTTATTACTTGGACTAAGTGATAGATGCACCCCTTGGAAACTAACTTTCTCGCCTTAAGGTACGAAATAACATGACCCTTAGGCACTGCTGAACTACTCCTCCACTCAAAAACTAGCTCATTAGGAAACTGAAACTTAACTACTCGATCCTACAATCAACTGAGGCATAACAAGCATGAAGCCAGTCCATACCTAGAATAACATAAAAATCTACCATGTCTAACTCGACTAAGTCAGCCATGGTGTCCTTGTGATTGATAGAAATGGTACAATCACGATAAACTCTCTCAACTAGAATAGACTCACCAACAGGTGTAAAAACACATAAGAGCTCAAGAAGTTGTTCGGGAATAATATCAAACCTCATAGTTATATATTGAATCACAAAATATAGACTCGCACCTGGATCTAGCAATGCATATACATCAAAAGTAAAAACTTTGATCACACCCGTGACAACATCAGGTGAATTATCTTACTCTTGGCGACCGAAGATAGCATACAGACGGTTTTCCCTTCTGCCTGTCCCTAAAGTAGCTCCTCTAGGTGCAGCTCTGTCTAGTGGAGCCACTTAAGAAGATTGGGCTCTATTACCCCCATTACCACCTCACTGCCTATTCTTTGGGCACTCTCTCGTGAAGTGACCATTATGACCACACTAGAAGCAACCAGTGGAACCATAGAGACATGCTCCTGGATGGTACCTACCACCATTAGCATATGCAGAAGTCTCATTACCTCTTTGTGCCACACTACCTTGAGACTGTGCAGGTCTAGCTCTGAAGTTCTGAGAATTTTGATTCTTAAACTCATATTTGTTCCTTGGTGCAAGTGCACTAGCAGACAATGGAGCTAATCTATTTTGCTTTTGCTGAAAAGATGACCGGTTTGCATTGCTCTTCTGCTGCCCGAACTCATTTCCTGTTGTCTTAGTTTTCTTATTCCGGAACTCTTCTCTATCCCTCAACTTATCTTCCTCAACCAGTTGCACATGAATCATCAGCCTTTCTATGTCCATGTCCCTTATCAACATTGCAGTCTTACCCTCTTTGCTTGACAGACGAGACAGTCTAGAAACAAACAAACTCATCCTGCTCCTCATGTCAGCAACCATTTTTGGAGCATAATGGGAAAGTTGAGTAAACTTGAGGATGCACTCATGCACACTCAAAGATTCCTGCTTAAGAGTGAGGAATTCCCTTACCTTTGCCTCTCTGAGTTCACGGGGAAAGAAACACCCTATGAAGACCTTTTTTAACATAGCCCATCTCACAATTGGTGCACCCTCAGCTCTACTCTTCTTCCTTTTGTCGTACTAGACTCTAGCAACACCCTTCAATTGGTATGCAACTAGTTCCACTCGCTCAACACCAGCAACATGCATCACCTCAAACACTATTTGCAATAATTCCACAAAGTTTTCTGGATCCTTAGTGACACTTGAACTGGTGAAATTTGAAGGATTCGTCCTTAAGAACTCACGAATCCTGGATGTATCAGCCACATCCTATCAAACCCCTCCATGTTTCCCAGCTTCGTTGGTCACCACTTGACTCAACATTTGGATATCATCCCGAAACTCAGCATTAGTGACCTCTTCTTGGGGTTGCACTTCTGGTGCATTGGGGACCCCTTGATCCTAAGGATCAGCATTCTTCCTAGCAGGACGACCTCGGACAGCTCTTCGTGGAGGCATGATCTGAAAGATATGCGCAAGCACGAATTAGAAAGAAACTTTATAGAGTTAAGCTCTATCACACGCAAAGAGTATGAAAGAAGTAATATAGTTCCTAAATTTCGTAGCCTCCTAATTATAGATGTAGCGTGCTTCACACCAATAACTAGGACTCTACAGACACGGCTTCATAGACACCCAAGGACTATTGAACTTTGTGCTTTAATACCAAGTTTTTCACTCCCCGAGCCTACACCCTAGACGGGTCTGCACTCGAGAACCATTGCTCCCCAAGCGAAACCTTAGCCTGGATCAATACTCAGCGGAAGACTTACTCAACATTAAAAGAACTTAAAATTAAACTTTAACTCAATATCTCAAAAGATACTCTCAGAATATTTTAGAAATAAAACATTCAAACTGGCCTCAAGGGCAACTCAAGTCTAGAACATAACAACTGAATTGAACAAGACTCATGAACTACTACTTCCTACCTATAAATAAAGCCTCTACTAACAGAGATGGACAGCGGGACAAGACCCACGACATCTTAATAACAAAATTGAAATGATAAAACATAAATGAGGGATCTTCCGGAAGCAAGGAGGCTCCCCAAACAACTCTGGAACTCAACTGGATCAACAATGTGTTGGTTGATGATCCTGGTTACTTGTATCTAAATCATGAAAGATGCAGGTCAAATGGTGTTAGTACATGGAATGTACGAGCATGCAAGGGGAAATCTAAAACATGACATAAGTTTGAACTAGAACTGAAGAAACAACTTACCTCGTCTCAATCTCAACTCATTTCAATATAAAAGCAATAACAATAATGCGATATAAAGAAAATCTTTTGAAACAGTAGATAACAACTCAATGTATTAGAAAATACAATATAACTCAGTTTGTACGTAAAAATACAAAATAAACTTTGTTTGGGAGATTCTCTAACCGACAACCATCACTATGAGCTATGTGATGATACAGAGTCCCGTCCACGCTACCAAAACTGTCCTATACCTTGCCGAGGAATAGAACTCCTCAACTAAGTGGATCCATTAAGCTATGCTTAAAAATCAATAAGGAATCATCTAAAAAGTATAAACCTTTCTACCCACGTTGGCTACATGCTTTATGAGGGTTGTGAGTTGTTTGAACTCTCCCCCATATCGTTTCTCAATACAACTCCCAAAATATAACTTAAGTCATATATTTAAAAAAAAAACATTTCCTCATCCTCAACTTTGATATTATTACTCAAAAGGTTTCTCTTAAAAGAGATAGTACTCAAAACTCCTCATGAACTCATTTGGAAATTAGTGTTTCCCCTCTTCTTAAAGGTGAAAACATTTACTCTTGGGAATACTTAGTTTCCATATATTCATTTCAAAAAATGAAACTCAACTATACTCATCCTCATACCCAAGTACTCAAGTCTTTAAACAAGTTTTTAAAATATTGTAAAAGACTCCTCAAAAGACTCGGAAGAACTCTCAAGACTTTACTCTTAACCCTACCTTGAATTTGAATTATGGATTCAAGGGTTATGATTCATGTAATGAATGATCTCTCGATGTTTAGATGTAGTTTTGAGTAGTTAGAATCAATAGGGAGTAAAGGTATAATTTAAAAGAACTTAGACAAATCAAACGACGGAAAAAGAATGGGGGTAGGCAACCCTAGCGCACTGCAAGCGCAAGGCGCCAGCCTCTAAACTTCAGAGACACTAAGCGGGTGCACCTCTGGGGCACCGCCCCAGCCCTCCCCCAGAATTTTCTGACGAATTTTTCTTCTCATTTTCTCACCCTAATTCATCAGGAATGGATTTATTTTCTCAAATTTTCCTTAGATTCTATTACCCAATACAAGTACATGAGAATCTACTCAAAAACAACTCTCAAACTCAATACAATTATCTCAAGAACTCATCAAATTGATCCTAATTCAAGAACGAAAGCAATACTTCAAGAACACTCATCAAGAACTTAAATCTTTCAATCTTTATGGATGAATTCGAATATGTAAATCATGATTGGTGTGTGGGTGAACGAACCCAACATTATGAAAACTTACATACCTCGATTTGACGAAACAAATCCTCGATTCGCAAGAGATCTCGTTCGTTCTTCCTTTTCTCCTTTTTTCCTCTTCTTGAACTCGTCTCAAAACACTAAGAATAAATTAGGATTTTTAAAACTAACCCAAATCAGATTTGACCCCAAAATATTTCTAAAATTCGTTTTAAGCTGATGGTGTAAAGAAAAGACCAAAATACCCCTCATTAATTCGGATAACTTTCCTTAATCGGACAGGCTAACTTCAAACAGGCATATCTCTCTCATCCGAAATTGAAATTTAGCAAACTTGGTGGCTTTGTAAAGAGGATTCCAAGACCTTTCATTTGATATGTTATAGTCCACCTAACTCATCTTGTACTGAAAGTTTTGGCCATTTGAAGTTGACCCAAAACTCACATCTTAAGCTTAACTTGAACAAATCTCAAATTGGCTCTTTCCAAATTAGTTCATTCTATATTTAGCTCTTTCTAAGGTGGGATTCTACACACAATCGACATTGATACCTCAATACACCATCTCCCCCTTATTCAAAAGCCATCACTTTCTACTTATGAACATTTGCCTTCAATTCAAGCAAAACAGTGTCTTGGTCTTGTTCTCTTTTACTTCAGACACTAGTGATGATTCAGCCCCATTCATCACCACCACTCCACCTTCATTGGAATCCATTAACCGGACTCCCAATCGTGCAAGTTTGTGCTCATCTTTGGCTAATTCTTTCTTGCCTTCCTCAATATGGGAAGTTCTACCCATAGACAATCTGCTCAAAGCATCAGCAACAACATTAGCCTTATTTGGGTGATAGAGAATACTCATGTAATTATCCTTGAGTAACTCCAACCACCTTCTCTTTTTAAGATTAAGCTTTTTCTGACTGAACACATACTAAAGACTCTTGTGATCGGTGAACACATCAACAAGAATACCATAGAGATAGTGACGCCATATTTTCAACGCAAACACTACAGCAGCCAACTCTATATCATGGGTTGGGTAATTCTTCTCGTGAATTATAAGCTATCTGGAGGCATAAGTTATAACTTTGACATTCTACATCAATACATAACCCAGTCCAACTCTGGACGCATCACAACACACAGCAAAGCCTTGTGTACCTTCTGGTAAGGTCACACTAGGCCAGTAGTCAACCTAGTTTTCAATTCCTAAAAACTTTTCTCACAAGCTTCCAACCATTGGAATTTTGCAGTCTTTTGAGTCAACTTTATCAATAGGGATGATATAGATGAAACCCCTCAAAAAACCTTCTATAATAACCCACCAATCCCAAGAAACTCCTAATATTAGTTGGAGATGTGGCTCTAGGCCAATTTTGTACTGCCTAAATCATCTGAGTGTCAACTCAAATCCCATCACCAGAAATAATGTGGCCTAAGAATGCCACTAACTCAAGCCAAAACTCACACTTAGAAAATTTGGCATACAACTCTCTATCTCTGAGAGTTTGGAGAACTACTCTAAGATGACTAGCATGATCCTCTTCATTCCTCGAATAAATCAGAATGTCATCAATGAACATGATAACAAACATGTCAAGCTAAGGCTTAAACACTCTGTTCATAAGGTCCATGAATGTTGCAGGAGCATTAGTCAAACCAAAAGACATGACTAGAAACTCATAATGACCATAGCGGGTCCTGAAAGCTGTGTTTGGAATATCACTCTCTCTTACTCTCAACTGATGATAGCCCGATCTGAGGTCTATCTTGGAAAACCAAGTGGCAAACTGAAGTTTATTGAAAAGATCATCAATCCTCGGAAGGGGATACTTATTCATTTTAGTAATATTGTTCGATTAGCGGTAATCGATACACATCCTAAGAGATCTGTATTTCTTCCTCACAAATAAGACCGGAGTGCCCCAAGATGAGACACTTAGTCGAATGAAACATTTATCAAGAAGGTCTTTCAACTCAACAGGAGCCATTTTATATGGCGCAATAGAAATAGGTTGAGTATCGGGAACAATATCTATACCAAAGTTTATTTCTCTCTCAGGAGGGACTCCGAGAAGATCATCTGGAAAGACCGCTAGAAACTCACTAACAACTGGAACTGACTGAATTTGTGGTGTCTCAACACTAGAGTCATTAACTCGGACTAAGTGATAGATGCACCCCTTGGAAACTAACTTTCTGGCCTTAAGGCACGAAATAAAACGACCCTTAGGCACTGCTGAACTACTCCTCCACTCAATAACTAGCTCATTAGGAAACTGGAACTTAACTACTCGAGTTCTACAATCAACTGAGGCATAAAAAACATGAAGCCATTCCATTCCTAGAATAACATCAAAGTCCACCATTTCTAACTCGGCTAAGTCAGCTATGGTGTCCTCTTGATTGACAGAAATTGTACAATCACGATACACTCTCTCAGGTAGAATAAACTCACCAATAGGTGTGGAAACACTGAAGGGCTCAAGAAGTTGTTAGGGAATAATATCGAACCTCATAGCAACATATGGAGTCACAAAAGATAGACTCGCACCAGGTCAAGTAAAGCATAAATATCAAAAGTAAGGACTTTGATCATACAAGTGACAACATCTGGTGAATTCTGTTGTTCTTGACGACTGGTGATAGCATTCAGATGGTTTTCTCCTTCGCCTGTCCTTGAAATAGCTCCTCTAGGTGCAGATCTGTCTGGCGGAGCCACTGAAGAAGATTGGGCTCTATTGCTCCCATTACCACTACCTTTCCTGTTCTTAGGTCACTCTCTCATGAAGTGACCATTCTGACCACAGTTGAAGCAACCAATGGAGCCATCATGACACGCTTCTGGATGGTTCCTACCACACTTAGCACATGCAGGAGTCCAGTTGGCTCCTTGTGCCACACTACCTTGAGACTGAGCAGGTCGAGGTTTGAAGTTCTGCGAGTTGCTATTCCTGAACTCACCTTTGTTCTTTGGTGTAGGTGCACTAGCATAAGATAGAGCAGGTCCATTTGGCTTTTGTTGAAAAGATGACCGGTTTGCATTTTTGGTCTTCTGTTGTCCGGACTCATTACCTGTTGTCTTAGCCTTGTTGTTCCAAAACTCTTCAATATCTCCCAACTTGTCTTCCCCAACCTACTGCACATGGATCATCAGCCTTGCTAT
This sequence comes from Solanum chiquidenum, assembly GCA_029582725.1. Lineage (NCBI taxonomy): Eukaryota > Viridiplantae > Streptophyta > Magnoliopsida > Solanales > Solanaceae > Solanum > Solanum chiquidenum. Next base: position 56,384 of record JAJOOS010012569.1, read on the forward strand.
GTCCATGTCCCCTATCAATATCGTAGCCTTACCCTCTTTGATTGACAATCGAGACAACCCAGAAACAACTAAGCTCATCTTGCTCCTCATATCAGCAACCATCTCTAGAGCATAACAGGACAGTTGAGTAAACTTGTGGTTGTACTCATGCACACTCATGGATTCCTGCTTAAGAGTGAGGAATTTTCTTACCTTTACCTTTCTCATCTCACGGGGAAAGAAACGCCCCATGAAGACACTTTCAAACATAGCCCAACTCACAATTAGTGCCCCTTCAGCCCTGCTATTTTTCCATTGGTCGTACCAAATCCTCGTCACACCCTTGAGCTTGTACGCTACTAACTCCACTCGGTCATCATGCATCACCACAAACACTTTCAGCAACTCTTCCACAAAAAAATTTGGATCCTCAATGACACTTGACTCGGTAAAGTCTGGAGGATTCATCCTCAAGAACTCACGGATCCTGGATGTATCAGCCACATCCTGTCGATTCTCTCTTTTCCCAGCTTGATTGGTCACCACATGACTCCACATTCTGATAGCATCCCGGAACTCAACATTAGTGACCTCTCCTTGGGGTTGCACTTCTGGTGCATTGGGGACCCCTTGATCCTGAGGATCAACATTCCTCCTAACAGGATGACCTCAAATAGATCTTCGTGGAGGCATGATCTGAAAGATACGCGCAAGCACAAATTAGAAAGTAACTTTTATAGAGTTAAACTTTATCACACGAAAAGGGTATGAAAGAAGTGAGATAGTTGGTCTTTCTTGGACTATTTATTTTGCATATATCTATCTATTCTTCTTTCTAGGTCCATTACCGATGGTTCTAGGAAATGATTTGGCTTACCTATTTCTGATTTAGTAGGTGTCATCATGACCCTGATTTTTTGATTATGACATAACCTTACATACTTTTAATTCATGTATCCAATTTGTTTTTTCTATTATCTTCTAAGGTTTTGATTTTACCCAAAATAAGGGCTAAAAGATACTCAAGTTTGTTCTTTAAGCCACTATGATTTCCTAAGAAGGGCCACTAGAAAATTATTATTTAAGTGGCCCTTCACATTCTTTTATTGTACATAGCCTAGTTAGCCACTACATTTGCTAGCTTTAGATGTAATGGTCTTTTGGCTTGATACTTGGAGGTTTTTGCAGAATATTTTCCTCTTTGTAATGTTGAAATTAGTAAATATTCAAGGTAGGGGTCATGCAAGACCCCTCCATCTCGCAAAATTTATCCTTTAAATAAAAAAAAATGTGCATTGAGAATCAAAATGTCACTATCAATTTGTGTATGTGTAAGTGTACTACAAAAGTGTGGATGAGCATGTAAAAAGAATATAATAATGTGTTGAGATAATAAAAAATTAATGTCATACCTCACAAGTAGTGTGACGATTTTTTAAATTTTATAAATTAGTGATCTCAAAAGTGTAAAATTTAAATTCACTAAATTATAAAATAAAGTAAGTTTCATGCAACATGCGTGTGTCATGTAAAATTTATAGCTTGCCGCATTTTCTTTTCACACTACAAAAAGTAAGGTACATTGCCACACCATATATGTGGGGTCATAAGAACCCCCACTAAAAGACCATTTTGAGGTGTATTTTTCAACCCTCTATACAAATTTTTTCTAACAGTTTAATTGTGGAAATTTGTGATGACCTCCACAACTTGCGTGTGTCACCTGAAATTTACAACAAAACTCAACCAAATCGTGAAATTAAATAAGTCTCACAGAACTTATGTGTGTCACGTGGAATTTACAACTTGTCACATTTTCTTGTAAAAGCTAATGTGTTGTGTTTTATCTTAATTTAAATATTTTCTACTTTAGACTATTCCAAATCTTCCCCAGAAAGTGTTTAGTATCTATTTATCTATGCCTATGTGTGCAAGTCTAGTGTCAAAACACAAGAGAAAGAAATATAAATTGTTCTTGAAACAACAAAGCAGCTCACAAATTTCCTTTTAAATTTCATTATTTCCTCTTGCAAAACCAAAACAGAAAAAAAAATAGTAATTGATCCCCATAAGTCTCAAGCGTTTAACAAGATTTTACAATCTAGAGAGGCTTTTATGCTAAATGGAAAGTTTTTCAATCTCTTATTATTTTTACAGTCTAAAGCATTTGGATAGAGATTTAATTGAGACTTTACCTGGAAAACTAACAAAAAAGTAACAATATTTTGAAGGAATACTTAGTAACTCACTTGGTTGGTTACCTGAACTTTTACCATTTTCGCAAAGATTCAATTATCTAGTTTGTAATAACATCTCATTACCCATTCTCCTACCCCTTTTGAAAAAATAAATAATCTTTTGAGAATATTTTTCTTTTTACAAAAAAGGCGTCCATGTCCAAACGAGCCATAAAAAAAATGGTCCAACTCATGAGTTTCATTTGCTAAATTCAATTTGCAAGCATGTTTCATCAAACAAAACAAGAAAATGTTGAGCAATGCTTGTTTACCATAAAGAAATGAAATTGGAATGTCGTGGGAAGCGAACGTAGTGAGAAAACGTGCAGTAATTACTTCGTATGTGAAAGAGAGCTCAGTAGCCCTGAAGAGGAGATTGGACCTTCTTTAAGGAAATCAAAGAGAACTAGAAAAATGGATACTGAGGAAGAAAACATTGACCCTTCCTATTCAAGTTGTGCAATTTACTACAAAAAACTAAGCTAGCGAAGGAGTCATCAGGTATGCGATTTATCAATGTGCCAACTTAGGATATTCCAATTTATGTTTGTTCATTTGATAAGATTATATATGAATTGAAAAAAATTGATAGCATTCTCAATTGTGGGATTTTCGTAATTCTAGAATTAAAAGTATAATTTAAGAGATTCAAATTGCATGCTCAAACAAAACGTCAACTTCAAATCAATGTGATTTAAAATACTGATTTCAAAACATGTCCAAATAGGATTTTATTCTAATTAACAACTTGATCTTCATGGTAGTTTTAGACTTGTATATAAATGAGTTATCAACCTATAAGTAAGATCCTTGACATGTCCTAAAAATAAGTGATAACTTCCCAGGTTTAATTTGTGTGCTATTTTTCGAATAGGCATATAGTTAAAAAAAATGAATATCGCTTTTGAAACTAATGAATATAAACATATTATAAAATTTATATGTTCATGTAACTTCTAGAACTTTTGGCATAAAGTATTCCATCACATTCATGTAGGAATCAAGTTATACATTAGTTGTTATACTTATATCAAGTTTGTTATAGAGGAGCACAAAGAAGATGCGAGTGGAACTCAAAAAGATGGTCTAAAGAAGAACAAATGATTTCTTTGTTGAACTTCAATGGAGACAACCTGTATTATGAAATTTTTATTAAAAAGTTACACAACTTCGATGGTAAGGTTGAATAAATCTATACATTTTGTTTTCTTGAATAACGCTTTCTCCCAATACAGAGTACTTTCCAATTCCATATCTATTGTAGTTATACACAAATTGTATGAGATGAATTAATTAGATGAAAATCAACATGCTAGCCATGAAGCCAAACACCTAGATGAATTAGGATTAAACAGCATCAAAGTAAAATGTACATAAACTATTCACCTATGCAAGAAACCATTCTAATTTCATCTTTAACCTCTGAAAGAAAAAGAAAAATATTTTTGCAAGTATTATAAGATAAAAAGAGGACGTCATGTATAGAAGGTAATACACAAGCTTCATCCTCAATTTCTTCATTGATTAAAAACTTCTTTATAATCATCCCCATCTTCCTCATCAACCTCGAACATTGACTTTTAAGATTCCTCTTCTTCAATCAATGTTCGAGGTTATTGAGGAAGAAGGGGATGGTGATTGAAGATTTTTTTAATGGATGAAGAAATTTGAGAGGGAGCTTGTATAATACCTTCTATATATGACTTTTTCTTTTTACCATATAATACTTTTTTTTTGTTTTCAGGTTAATGATGAAATTAGAACAATTTCTTATATAGGTCAATTGTTTATGTACATTTTACTTTGATGTTGCTTGATCCTAAATCAAAAAGTTTTTTTACCTTCATGGCTAGTATGTTGATTTCAATCTAATTAATTTTATCACTTGCTAATTGTGTATAACTACAACGGATAAAGAAATGGAAACATAGTACACTATATTAGGAGAAAGTGTTATTCAAGGTGAACTAGTACCACTTGATTACACACATAATATACATATGATATATATAGTTGATATGCTACATTGCGTTGTCAACTTTCGGTAAACTAATTGAAGTCTTCAAAGAGGACAAATATTTGATTATTTCGAACCATAACCAAAAAGAGGCAATGTAAAGATAGGTATACAAGGATAAAACAACAATAAAGATTGTAATAGGGCACTATTCATTTGCTAAAATATTTGAATTCTAAGTTGAGAGGTCAAATATTATCATGTCATTTTATTTGTATAATGGTTTATATATTACTAAGAAATGATTATATTTTTGCATTTTCTTACTATTTTGAATGTATTTATGTGTTTGTATTGAAAATAGTATATTATCTATTCAACCTATATTTATAAACAAATGTATTTGTATATAGAATTAAGTGTATTTAATGAGTATTTATGATTGTAATTGCATCAATGATGTAATGCCCCAAAACTTCAAACTATGACCCGAGACGTTCTTTAAATATATATAGACGTTCATTAAATACATATAGACTTCAAATCTGATGATTTCTAATGTTAGATATGTATTTAAAATAATTTCTTTCTTTGGAGAGATCTTTGGATGTGAATTAAATTCATAAGTGATTGTGAAGCCCTTGTTCCAACATCTTCGACCATTCGTCAATCTAAGTTATGTGCTAAAAGTTCTACCCATTTTGCTGAGAAATACAGATTTCTGCGTGATACACCGCACGAAGTTATCAACAATCGTGTGGCTGTGTGGGCGAGTCAATGTTACTATAAGGGTCACGTGAAGTAGGCTCCAGCTGCGTGACCGTGCACGTGCTCTAAAATCATTTAAGTCTTTTCTTTTTTTCATGTTTTAAGAGGGGTATTTTATCCCTTTCCTCATCACATAACCCTAACCCATGACTATTAACTTCCCCCAAAAGTCATATTCTAGGAGATTTGATAAGTTACATTTCTCCTCTATCACGCCCCGAGCCTACACCCTGGATGTGGCCGGCACTCGAGAACCATTACTGGCCCAAGTGACCCCTAGGTCTGGCTCAACTCTCAGCTGAAGACTTACTCAACAACATAAGAACTCAAAAGTAAAACTTTACTTATTAGTCTTAAGATAAATAAACTCACAAATGTATAAGAACATTCAACTGGCCAAAGAAGGCAACTCAAGTCTCAAACATTAACAATGGAAATGAAAAAGACTCCTCAAAATACTATTGTCTATCTATGAAGCCTCTAATAACTAAGATGGAAGTCGGGACAAGACCCACGACATCCTAACAAAACTGAAAGATATAAATGGAATCCTCTGAAAGCAAGGAGGCTCACCAAAGCTAACTCAAACTGCAGGTGATATCAACGAAGCGATTGTTGATAACCCTGGTTACCTGTATATGCATCATGAAACGACGCAATCTAAAAGGCATCAGTACATTGAATGTACGATCATGTAAGGGGAACACTAACCATAACATAAAATCTTGAACTTGGAAAGAATGAAGCATGCTCACCTTATCTCCACTCAACTCAACCTCAACTAATGGATACTCATCTCAATACAGTATAAAACAACAATAAGGATGCAATTTATATAAAGCGTTTAAAAACAATAGATAACAAATCAATGTATTTAAAAATACAATAATAATTATTTACTCTTATTTGGAAGTTCTCTAACCGACAACCATCACTATGAGCTATGTGCTGATACAGTGTCTCCCCCACGCTGCTAGAACTGTCCTATACCTTGTCGGAGTGTAAGACATCCTCAACTAAGTGGATCCACTAAGCTATGCTAAAAAGTAATAAGAAATCATTTTAAAAGTATGACCCTTTCTACCCACGTTGGCATACATGATTTATAAGGATGTTGAGTTGTCTAAACTCGTCCCCATATCGGTGCTCAGTACTACTCCCAATAATATAACTCATGCTCATATGTTTAAAAACATTTCCTCATCCTAAACTTTGAGATTTACTCAAAAGGGTTCTCTTAAAAGAGATAGTAATCAAAACTCCTCATAAACTCATTTGGAAATCAAGGTTTCCTCTCATTTTAAATGTAAAACATTTACTCTTGGGAATACTTAGTCCCCATATATTCATTTTGAAAAAATGAAACTCAACTCTCTTCATCCTCATACTCAAGTACTCAAGTCTTAAATCAAGTTTTAAAAGTTTGCAAAAAGACTTCTCAATTTACTCAAAGGAACTTCCTCGAACTTTACTCTTAACTCTATCTTGAATTTGAATTATGAATTCAAGAGTTATGACTTGGATATGCATGATCTTTCAAGGATTAATGAAGATTTTAAGTGTTGATATTAAGTAGAGAACATAAGTACGATTCGGGGAAACTCACACGGAAAGAAGGACAGAGGGGTAGGGGACATGGCGACCCCGGCGCACTCAGTGGCGTGGGGAGCCAACCCCTAAACTACAGAAGGTGGTTTGGGGCGCACTGAGTGGCGTGGCGCCCCACCCCTTGCCCAAATTTTTGACGAATTTTCTTATTTCAATTTCATGTCTAACTCCCCTAAAATTGAATGATTTCCCTCAAACTCTTTTGGATTCTTTGACCCAACATAATTACCACGAAATTCACTCTAAATTACTCAAGAATAGTACTCAAACACAAAATACCCATCGCAAGAACTCAATGAAACCTTATATTTAAATAATGAAACACAAGCTTCAAGAAACTCATCAAGAACTCAATATACCCAATCCTATGGATGAAATTCGTAAAATAAACTTATGATTGGCATGTGGTTGAACGAACCCATCACTATGAAAACTTACATACCTCGTTAGGATTGAATCCTTGGTGAAATCCCTCAACGATTGCAAGAAAATCTTGAACGCTTGAATCTTCTCCTTTCTTTCTCCCCTTGAATTTTTCTCTAAAACCCTAAGTGTATTTTAGAATTGTGAAAGCTGATATAAGTCAGTTTAGACCCCTAAAATATTATTAAAAATCAATTAGGCTAGTGGGGTAAGGAAAACACCAAAATACCCCTCCTTAATTCGGATGAATTTCCTTAATCAGACAAGATGAACTCAAACGGGCATATCTCCCTCATCCGAGCTTGGAATTTATCAAACTCAGTGGTGTTGGAAAGAGGAATCAGAGATATTTCATTTGATACCTTATAGGCCACCTAACTCATCCTTTGCCGAAAGTTATGGTCGCTTGAAGTTCACCAGAACTCACAATTTAAGGCTAACTTGAAAATTTTCTATTTTAGCTCTTTCCAAAAAAAAATCTTTCTAAAATTAGCTCTTTCTAAGACAGAGGTGTTACATCCTCTTCTTCCCCAAAACTTCAAGAAGCAAGATCTAAGGTTAGGTCTCAAGATCCCTTTCGTAAGGTTTTCGTTAAAAGGTATGTTTGAACACTCCCTACCTCACTCTAGTCATACAAGATTCATATTATATTTTATTTTTTATATTTTGTAAATTATGAATTGAGGCATGGTTTGAGAGATGATTTCATGAAAATTTATTACAAATGTTCCTCTCTTGTTAATTGTGTTCAAATTACTATATAATGATTTCAGAATTTGGATTTTTGTTTTTGAATAGGTGAATTTCCTCATAAGATTTTGAAAAGGGTTTTTCCTATAAATAATGGATTTTGGAATCTATGAGTCTGTCAAAAGTTTTGGTTTAAATGATGAACGTAGGGTAATTTTCTGTCCCGGTTAAATGTTACTCCCTCCGTTTCAAAAAGAATGACCTCCTTTTATTTTTAGTTTGTTTCAAAAAGAATGACCTCTTTCCTTTTTTGGTAACATTTTACTTTCAACTTTCCAAGTGGTATGTTTAAGACCACAAGATTAAAGGGCATTTTTGTACATTTGACATAACTTTAATTTAGGATCACAAGATTCAAAAGTCTTCTTTATTTTCTTAAACTTCGTGCCAAGTTAAACTAGGTCACTCTTTTTGAAATGGAGAGAGTAATAATTTTGTCTTTTATATGTTGTCTTATAACTTGGAAAGACATGGATATTGGCATTGAACATAATGTTTTAACATAAATGATTCTTTGATTTTCAAAATACGGGTTAAGAGTTTTAAATGGCTAACTATGAAATTGATATGGTTATAATGGCTTGCAAGTCTTGGTATGACGATATCAATGCGAATATGTCTTATTCGGATAACTCTTAATAAATAGAAACTTGTAAAGGTTTTAATTGGGGGCTTAAAGAGAGTTTGGTAGTATCATCGAGAAGGTGTAATGTCATTGTGACTCATCACTCAAAACCGCATTTGCTGACTTGGGAGATCCCTATCCTGAAATATGGATTATCACTGTAGGTTGTTAATCTGAAAAACCTCTACAGTCTTTTATTTGGGAGAGTTTCGTTTGCTAGATTTTTATATTTCTCAAAATCATGCGGCACACATGGATTGGGTCCCTCGATCAGGCAGAGGCCAGACCCATATAGCTCGTGGGGTAGCATTATGTCGGTGAACACTCCCTTACTCAAGATTAATGATTTTTAAAAGGTCTTTGTCTAAATGTTTTGGGTCTGCACTTATGATTTTGTCTTTTCTTTATCGTTATGTTATAGATACATAAATTGTTTATCATTCCCCCTGGGTTGCATGCCAGTACTCACGTACTGACCATCCTCAGATGATATATCATTTCATGATGTAGGATCGGAGACACGTGTTCATAGTTCTAGGAAGTAGTAGATTATTTAGGGATAACAATCAGCATTGTGGTGAGCTTTCCATCTTTCGAAAGGCAAACTTTTCTTTTATCAGACTTTCCTTTGGTTTTCATGGTATGTTGGGGGACATGTCCTGACGTAGACATTGTTATTCTATTAGTAAAGATTTCGTAGACCTCGTTAGTTGGATATAGTTTTCTGATTAAGGGTCGAAATTCCTCTTTTGAATTTTCTTGAATGTTTATTCGAATGGGCCTTACTTTCCGCATTGGTATTTGTATTGGATTATTCAGGTTAAGCAGGTTGGTTGGTACTCTTGGGACTATGGAGGTTTGCAGTGCCATTTCATGTCTAGGGTGCGGTCTGATGTGAGGTGAAAATTCATATTTTTAATCATTATTTGCCTCATATTTATTATTTATATTTGTCTTTTTTAGCAGAAATTTTATGAATTGTGCTAAATGATATATTTTATTTGTAGGATTAAATTGATGGAAAATTGGAGATGTTTGGAGGTAAAATGAATTAAAGATGGAAAGTTGAAGAAGGAAATCAAGCAAGCAGCTTAATGGAAATAAGTTAATATAATATTAATATATTTTATATGCAAATAAGGAAAGAAAAACTTACCTGTCCACGTGTCAGGCAGCAACATCAAAAGAAGTTACACGCACAAAATTGGAAGCTACACGCGGAGAAAAAGGAATCCAATTCCTTTTGATTTTGGATTCCTAATTTAATTTGGACTCAATTATTTTATTTAGAATTTCTATATCTATAAATAAGGCATCAAAAGTTATTCTTTGGGAGAGCCAAGAACCAAGATACAAGACACAATATAAATTTTCTTCTAGCTTAGGAACTTTGGAAGAGCCGCCGTGGAGGCCGGAGAATTGTGGTTTATTCTTTCTTCTCCTTTATTATTTATTTGTATTCGTGATTTATAAAAG
>JAJOOS010012570.1:0-77297 GCA_029582725.1 Solanum chiquidenum
GTCGAGTTATAAGGGAATCTGGAAATCTGTTAGAAAGCTGTTAGAATTGTTAGTTAGTTAACACTGTTCAGCTGTCAAGAAATTAGTTAGTTAGTTACTTTTGTTGTATTCTTCTTTAGTCATTTTACCCATTGATTAGTTGTATAAATACATGGGAAATGTACTCATTCACACATTCATGAATAATATCAGTTTGTTCTTTCTTCCCTCTTCTACATCCTATTAGCTAATCTTCTCGGTTGAATCCCTGAACTAGCCTTCATCTTCTTCGAGCCTTAGCTCCTAGATTAACTACTATCATCGCGATTGAATGTGAGTGCATCAGTCCCAAATTAGTTGTCTTCTTGAAAGTCACACTAATTAAACTTTGACCCACATTTTAAAAATGTATTTTTCATCAAAATTAACACGAGAAAAGTTGCAACATCTAGTCGTAAGAAATCGAGTCAATCTAATCCAATTTAGCTTCTAATATCAGTCGAGTTAACTCTCGAAAACTAAAACATGACAATTAAATTTGAGACAAATATGAGTTAGTTAACTCTCGAAAACTAAAACATGACAATTAAATTTGGGACAAAGGGGAGTATAAAAATAGGAACTTTTGAAAAGTAAAACTACATAAGAGAAAAAAGAATTTTACCCATAGTGGCTTGTTTATAAAGCTGTTCACCCATCTGAATAACCTCTTTCCAGCTAACTTTTTCCAGAGACGAAGATGGTGTTTGACACAATGCCTGCAAAAACTCAATTTTCATAAATCACATCATACAAACATAATAGAAAACTGCAAAAATAATAATTAAAACCTAAAAAAAATTATTAAACCTCAAGAGTTTCATAAATGGTGTTGAGATGCTCACTGAGAGCTCTATTCAATTGCTCCTTCGCTGCTTTTCCCATTTTTTTTCTCTATTCTAAAACCCTCCACACTTTTGACAGACAGAATAGCAGAAGAAGATGTAGAGGGTTGGGGTTTGAACTTTGAACGGTGTCGTTTCTGTTAGTTTCTTGTCCTATTTAAAAATACACACCGTAAAATCAAAAATAAATTGGAGGCTAACTTTTTTATTTATTTACTACTCCCTCCATTTCATATTAATTGAATTGTTGAGATATTTTTCATTTTTCAAATTAACTTAATTATTCAATTTTCAAGATTATTTTTAGAATGTTCTTCCAATTTTACCCTCATTAGTTAGTATTGGAATTGGTTATTAATTAATGTTTAGTTATTTTAATCATAAATTTGACAATAATTAATAAGGATAAAAATGGAAAGTTATGCCTAATTTATGTCTTAATCTTCTTTTCTTAAAGGGTGTGAAACACCTCAACAATTCAATTAATTTGAAATGGAGGGAGTAGTAAAATTACCCGCGTCTCGCGCGGGAATTTAATATCACGAAATTTATAAAAATATTTAAAACCTATCAGTCATTAAAATTTAAAAACTATATTATCTTACATAAACGATTACATAGTAACAAACATTAATAATGTAAAGTAAAATGAAAATTATAACATCTTATTATTTATCCTTAATAACATAAGCATAAATTAATGATTGTAAAAATACATACCACTATTTGTAACATAAGCAATGGTGTCAATGAACCACTCAACAAGAGTAAAATACACAAATATTTAATTGTGAAGAAGAAGAAAAAGAAGTAGTTCAGAATTTTCGTTGTTGTAAAATGAGAGGAAACCCTCTATTTATAGACAACAAAGGATATTGTAAACAAATATTTATTGTGTCTTATCGGAAAGGTCGCAACTATTTGGAAAAGTTACAACCCTTCGGAAAAGTCACAACCTTTCATAAAAGTCACAACTTTTCATAAAAGTCGTAACTCTTCATTAACGTCGCAACTTTTCATAAAAGTCACAATTTTTCATAAAAGTCGCAACTCTTCATTAAAGTCGCAATTTTTAATAAAAGTCATAACTTTTCATGAAAGAAAAATGCTAGTTTTGGAAATAAATAAATTAAATGAGAATCCTGGATTGTGGTGGTGCCACGTAGGCGGGCCTAGAGTTCTCTTTTATATATAATAAAGGATTTTTTTTTTCTATGTTGGTATATATAATAAGGAAAATATTTTATTTATAAACTCAAATGTTCTAAAATTTTACTTCAAGTTCTATCTATTATGTATTATAAAAGTAAGAAATCAAATTAAAATAAGACTAGGAAACTTATTCCTATATGAACTTGGACAAACAAATCTTAACTAGACATGATTAAATAAATATCAAAAATAACAAATCCTAAACAATTTAGGATTCTTACTCATTATTATTCCAACATATAATATACCAAAATTTTTTTTAATCTTGTGTTATGTGGAAGTTAAATTTAATAGTTGACAAAAAAATAAAGAAACATTCTTTAATGTTTCGATACTAACTAAAAGAAAGACACAATATAATTTATTTTAAAAAAAATACTTATAATAATTCTATTATTACTAAAAAAATGGGCATTCAAATTTGAGATCTAAGACGGATACCTCATTTTTAAAGGCATTGATCCACACCAGGATTACGCTTTTGACATTTCACTCTTCAAATAAAGAAACTTATTGTATATAATACTCCCTCGATCTCGTTTAATTGATGATATTTTAGGTAGGTGTGTGAGTTTCTACCTCAAATGTCACTATTGTTTAGGTAGAAATAGTGAACAATTGATAGTTAGGATGTGTTTCGATAAATATTTGATAATAGTTCAAGTAAAAAACTCGCACACTTCATAGTTAAGATATAAAACCCAAAAAATTCAAGATATTTAGATTGTTTTTTACTCTTTACTCAGTAGAGAAACTTCTTGTTTATAATACTCCCTCACTCTCATTTTAATTGTATTTTAAAAGAACTCTTTTTACGTCTATTAAAAAAATTATACAAAGATATATTTTATCAAGTTGTCTTTATTTAATGAAAAAGTAAATCGATATTGTCCTCTAAAATATTGCACATTCTTATTAATATTAAAAGTTTAACTGAAAATAATTATCTAACTTTAATTTAGTCTTGAATTTCTTAAACAAATAATTATTTTAGGATAACTTTTTGAGTTAAAGTGACTATTAATTTGAAACGAGATCGGACTACTATCACTTAACATCATTATAATTGTTCACAAAATTCATCACTAGGAAGGTATGATGTACACAAATCTTGAAGGACAAATAGATTGTTTCCGGTAGAACCTTAAGCTCAAACGAAATGAAACTGACGCAGAAAAGAAGGAAAAAAAACGAGACAACAAAATAGCAATGCACAAAACAAATGTAGCAACATACATTAATACATATTGGAGAAAAGAAATTACATGGTACCTAAATCGTACAACTAGAAGTACAATAACCCTCAACTACCTACTAACCTTTTACTGTAATCCTCGACCTCAACAATAAGTGTAGCACATATCTCGAGGTCATCTCAATGGTTGTCGTGGCTCCGCTAACAACTCGGAAATGACACTTGGCCTCTTGTTATTCAGGCTTTTGATTTTCGAAGAGAATTTTCTACATTTTTTTACGACAGCATGTTATCTACTGATGATTTTTCATCAGCATGAAGCCTCTCCCTTGCCATTGCAGCTTGTTTTTCCCAATTTGTGCAGCATGTTATCACAGAAAGTAGAATAGTTTGCAGAGCTGCACCAGAAAGTATGCCGATCCACAGGCCTTTTCCTCGAAAGTTGAGCCAAAACGCTAATGAAGCAGCGATAGGAATGCCAAAAAGGTAAAATGAAGCAAGATTGACATAGGCTCCGATATGCTGCCAACCACATCCCCTCGCGACACCTACAATGTGCATAATGCCACAATTAGTCATACGTTCGTTCTTGTCATGTATCTGTCAGTGGTAGATTCAAGAATTTATATATACGCACGTTAGGAAAAAATTCACCAATATGCATAGTACAATTTTCCGGTAAAGGGATTCAGTTGAACCCCCCAAGCAAATGTGGCTTTGCCAAAGGTATTTGTTGGAGTAACTTGGAGTGAAAGAGTCTTAACCTCTATATGTTGTATAATTTTCTGGCAAAGGATACTCAGTTGACCCTCCTTTGGTAAATGTGGCTCCTCTGCTGGTATCTGTTACTTAATGTGTCCAATTTATGAGACACTTTTCGTTTTTCAAGATTCAAACTATGTAAATTTTGAAGAATACTTTAAAGGGTATTTTTTAATCATATTGACATGAGAGGAATTGCAACTTATAGTAATTTCGTATAGTTTTTGAATATCTAAATTTTAATTTTAAGAGTTGATCTAATCTAATGTAGCTTCAAAGATTAGTCAAACTGACTCTCATAAAACAAAAAGTACCACACAAATTGGGACGCAAGGAGTACAGTTTACCGGCAAAAGGGGGTTCGGTTGAAAACGTGGCTCACCACTAGTAGTAGTTACATTTTCTTGTAGTAACTTAATGTAAAGAAAGTCTAACCTGAAAGGGTTCCTTGAAGGCTGTCAGTAATGACTGATAGACATAGAAGAGGAGCCATGTTTGCTACATAGTCCACGACTTCCTTCTCGTTGCTGAAAATGTAGCCAAATACGTTTCGACTAGCAAATACAGTTGCGCTTACTAGTATTGTCTCTGTGGCCGTAATGAGCATTACAGAAATCACGGATACGCGAGCTCCTTGAGGATTTCCAGCTCCTAATTGATTAGAAACTCGAGTGCTGAAAGTAAACAAGAGTTCAATAACCACGTATTTCAAGAAAAAAAAACTATGTGGAAATGGAAGGTTCGATTAGATATTCAAACATACCTTACAGCGCCAGAGAGACCAAATGGAATTGCATAAAGGGTAGCAATAGTATTCAGGCTGCACCATGGGATGTCACAAGAAATTAGCAATTTTAAGACCTTGTAGATCATGTTACTAATTGAATCAATCATTAACGAGCGAGATCTATGTTTGCTTGGACTTTTCAAAAATGTTGTAGGGTATGTGTCAGATCCTTCAAAAGTAGTGTATTTTTGGAGGATCAGACATGGGTGCGGCAACATTTTGGAGAGTCTGAGAAACATAGAACGAGATTCAGAACATACCATATAGATAATACTGAAGTTTCAAGTTGGGGATTCGGCAATAGTCCGGATAGTAAGATGAGCAGCTCAAATGACCACCATTCAAGACTATAAAATACAAAACGTATCATGAGTTTTGTAGAATGACATGTAAAAGGTAAAGTGTATTTACATTATTAAAAGAGGCAGAGCGAGGTTGTTGAAGTACCAAATCATGACAGCAGAAGGGATAGCAAACTGAAAGAACTCTCTCATTCCGTTGACGACCTCCCATGACACTGGTGCACGGGTTTTTGCACAAGCAGGAGACAACTTCATGTATGAAGCAAGGATTATGACATTCAACCACATCGATAAACCAATAGCCACTGCTGCACCAATATTACCTAAACCAGAGCTAAACACTAGCACCCAAGACAACGGTATGTGGAAGCATATTGTAATGCAAGAGCTTATGAGCATTGGAACAATCATACTTTGCATTAGAAAGTACCGAATAAGTGGCTGCAGATTTGCGTAAGCAAAGAGAGCAGGAATCATCCACTTAATGAACTTGCCGGCTTCATGAGAAATCTGAGGATCTTGCCCGATGAAAGTAAGCAATTTCCCCACATATAGCCATAAAACTGCGATGGGAATGCAAACAATGAAGAGAGACAAAATGGCTGTGTATGTTTGAGTACCAAGTCTTTGATATTGTTTAGCTCCGAAAGCCTGTCCACAAAGAGTTTCTAGTGCAGTGCCCATTCCCAACTACACGACACATTCAGATTTTAGTCGGTGGAGAGGCACAAAAAAATGTTAAAAACTTGTTACTAGACAATTTGTTCATTTATAAGCAATGCTTTGTTACTCACACAAGAGTTATAACTTATAAGTACGCCCTCTAATAAGTTGAAAATACAAAATGGCAAAAACTCTGCTCTTTAACTCTAGTTAGAAAACATTCTTGTTCTTCTATCTGTTTCCCCTTAATATTTACAGGCTATGTTGCTCGGCTCTTCAAAAATACTGCCAAGTGTGTGTCAGATCCTTCAAAAAGGACAGTGGCATTCTTTTCGAAACAGACTAAAAAGGATAGTAAAACAAACAAATTGAAACAAACTGATTAGTAAGTTCCCAAAAATCGTGAACATAACGCATTACAAGTTACATATAGAAGAAAGAGGTCACCTAAAATATATATACAAGTAAAACTGATCTTAACTTATATACATCGACATCCATAGTGTAATAAGGCGCGCTACCCGCTATAAAGGTAAAGGTGAACCAACAGTAAGCATATGTTAAACTCTATGTAACTCTTCATGTAAGGCCAACTATGGTTACTGAAAATAGAGTCAGAACCTACCATAATTGGTGCAATTAAACTAACAACGTATATAACTTAAATTCAAATCCAAGAAATAATACTCCCTAAGACCCAACATGTCGCACTATTTGATTAGGAAGACTTATGAAATTTGTGATCTAAAACAAACCTTAGATATTTGTGTGACTATAAGAGTCGCAAAAGGTACGACACATGTACCTAACATAACTCCAAAAGATAAACTCTTGAGGGAGTATATAAGTAGATCATCAATCAACTCCCCAACTACTCTAACACCTTCTTCACGCCCAAGCCCAACTGAGGTATGGACCTAGGAATGAACCTAGTTCTGACACATGAGCCTCAAAAGCTAGTTATTGAGGGTATATTATCCAAATCCATATCCATTCTCCAATCGATGTGGGACTCTAACCCACTCTAACAAGAGTTAAGTTATTTCTAATAACAAAAAAATCACATTCTTTTCAAATGAACTAAAAAGGAAAGTGTGTAACGTAAATTAGGATGATAAATATGTACTCACAAGTAAGCTGAGACCAGTGACTCCACCAATAGAAATAGCAATAGAAGTACTTGAGAGGGCAAGTTCACCCAAATGACCAACCATCATCAATGATATTGTTTGCAAAAAATACTGTGAAAGTGTCACAATTATCATAGGACCAGCCAAATAACCAATTTCCTTCACTTCCTCCCAAATTACTCCCCATCTCAATTTAACTAACTCCCTTTCTTTCAATAACAATCCTTCTTCTACACTCTCCATGATTTTTTATTTTTTTTTAAAGTCTTGAACTTGTAAAAAAGATCCCTTTTGAGAAAACCTTGTAAAAAAATTGAATTTTTATTTTTAAAAAAAGAGTCTTGAACTTTCCAAAAAAACACCTTTTTTGTAAATACCTTTGTAAGAATTCAAGATTTTATACAATTAGTGGGGAGAGCAAAGATACCCCTTTTGGAAAATACCTTGTAAGAAATCAAGATTTATAAGAGGAGAACAAAGCCACCCCTTTTGAAAATACCATGTAAAAGGTATCTTAAATTAATAAAAAAAGATTCCCTTTTTGAAAAAGATTGTATTTTTATGAGAGACACAGACAAAGATACCTCTGATGAGGAAACCAGAGTTTAAAAATCTTGTTTTTTTGGAAACCCAAAAAAAAAAAAAAAAAAAAAAAAGTGTAGCCGGAGAAAGTGTGAGAAATTTGTTATACAATGATGCCTAATGGTTTGTCTGAAGAGGTGTTTGTTTATCTTTTGTTGAACTTTGGTTTAGTTTTTATTTATTTTATTTTTTAAAAAAAGATTGTACTTTGGTTTAGATTTTTTTTTATTTTTTTAAAAAAAGATTGACTTTGGTTGACTTATCATTAAACTAATCTTTCTTTCCTTGCTTCCCAAGAAGATGGACATATGCCATGACGTATTAGTCATTAGCTCCATTTTTAGTTGTAGTGGTTGATTGACACCTTGTTTGGATGGTTGTTACTGATTATATGTGATACTGTATTATATTGTTAGTTTAAATATAATGTTTATTTTGATTGTTATTTAAATTTTATTATATCACATTATTTAAATTTATCGTTAAGTAATAATGAAAAGTCTAATTTTATGTAACGATCAATTTGATGTGATCACATGGTTATCTTACTATTTTCTTTTCATTTTGTCAAATCATATTTTATCATTTATCTTACATTTTCATAATAACTTTAGTTTGTAGCTTACTTTTCTTGTAGATTTGTCATTCAAATGGTTAATGTGGACATTATGTAATGATGAAGCGTGATATAATCAATCTAAACATTGTATTCATTAAAACTATACAATATCATATATTATGAAATAATTTATTTTATTTATTTTTTAATTTCAGCTTAATACAATATGATATATTATGAAATAGTTTATTTTTTAATTTGGCTTAATACTATTTTTTCGTCTATTAATCTCTTTTCATTTTTATTGAATAGGGTAAAAATAAAAATTAATAATTATTATATTTAATTTCTTATAAAATAACAACTATATAAACAGGATAACAAATGAATCGGAGGGAGTATTTTTTTAATTGAAGGGTTACTATTTCGAGAAAAATTAGGAGTTATTTGGTCATCTTACTAACCTTTTTAGCCTAACCATCAATTTCTTATCTAAAATTTAGCACAAGTGGCTATAAAATCAGTAATCAGTCTTAAATTTCTTAAACACAATTATTTTTATCATCAGTATGAGTAGGATGTACACAAACCTTACCTCTACTTTTGCAGGGAAGAGAGGTTGTTTCTAATAGAACCACGACTCATACGAAATGTAACTGACGCATAAAAGAATAAAGAAATAAGAGTTAATAAAATAGTAGTGCACAAAACAAGTGTAACAATAGATGTTAATACATATAGAAAAAGAACTATGTAATACCTAAATCATACAAGTATGACAATCCTTAACTACCTACTAACATAATCCTCGACCTCAATGAGGTTGTTGAAAATATAATTAACTAATAAAAGTGTGCTCTCTCTAACAACTTAAATTTTTAGATGAGATGGTCACACACTACAACATGGTATCAGAGCAAGCAGAGGTCTTGAGATCGAATCTTAGCTCTTTCTAACAGCTTAAACTTTCAGATGAAATGATCACACACTTCTTCAACAAAGGTTATCTCGATGGTTGTCGTGGCTCTGCTAACAATTAGGAAATGACACTTGGCCTCTTGTTATTCGGGTTTCACGGAGCAAAGATGCCTCAAGAAACCAATTAACATTATTCGAGTATTTCGAAGAGAATTTTCTACATTTTTTTAGGACAACATGTTATCTACTGACGAATTTTCATCAGCATGAAGCCTCTTCCTTGCCATTGCAGCTTGTTTTTTCCAATTTGTGCAGCATGTTATAACAGAGAGTAGAATAGTTTGCAGAGTTGCACCAGAAAGTATGCCGATCCACAGGCCTTTTCCACGAAAGTTGAGCCAAAACGCTAATGAAGCAGCGATAGGAATTCCACAAAGGTAAAACGAAGCAAGATTGACATAGGCACCGATATGCTGCCAACCACATCCCCTCGCGACACCTACATGTGCAGAATACCACAATTAATCATACGTCTGTTCTTGTCATGTATCTGTTAGTGGCAGATTCAACAACGTATATATATGCACGTTAAGAAGAAAAATCGCCAATATACATAGTACAATTTTCCAGCAAATGTAGCTCTGCCGCTGGTATTTGTTACTTTTAGAGTTTCACATTGGTTGAAGAATGGACTGAGGATCTGCTTACATGGATTTCGATAATATTCCTCCTTTTACGAACTAGCTTTCCAGATTGAGTTAGGCCCAAGTGTCATATCTTTACCGTTACCTTTTTATGTACTAACTTAGTGTGGAAAAAGTTTCCAGCAAAGGGGATTCAGTTAACCTCCCTAGGTAAATGTGACTTTCCCACCGATATTTGTTACCTTTTCTTGTAGTAAACCTGTATACATTGTACAATTTTCCGACAAAGGGGATTCTGTTAAACCGCTAGGTAAATGTGGCTCCACCACCGGTATATGTTACCTTTTCTTGTAATGACTTGCTGTAGAATGAGTCTCACTTATAGACATTGTATAATTCTCTGGCAAAGGAGATTTAGTTGAATACCCTTTGGTAGACGTGACTCCGCCTTACAATTTTCTTGTAGTAACTTGATGTGGAAAAAGTCTAACCTATATATGTAGTACAATTTTCCGGTAAAGGGGATTCAGTTGAAAACAAGGCTCGCCACTCGTAGTAGTTACATTTTACTGTAGTAACTTGATGTAAAGAAAGGCTAACCTGAAAGGGTTCCTTGAAAGCTGTCATTAATGACTGATAGACATAAAAGAGGAGCAATGTTTGCGACATAGTCCACGACTTCCTTCTCGTTGCTGAAAATGTAGCCAAATACATTTCGACAAGCAAATACAGTTGTGCCTACTAGTATTGACTCTGCGGCTGCAATGAGCATTACAGAAACCACAGATGTGTGAGCTCCTTGAGGATTTCCAGCTCCTAATTGATTAGAAACTCGAGTGCTGAAAGTAAACAGGAGTTCAGTAACCACATATTTGAGAAAAAAACTACGTGGAAAGGGAATGTTCGATTAGATATTCAAAAATACCTTACAGCACCAGAGAGACCAAATGGAATTGCATAAAGGGTATAAGTAGTATTCAGGCTGCACCATGGAATATCACAAGAAACTAGCAATTTTAGGACCTTGTAAATCATATTACTGATTGAATCAATCATTTACGAGTGAGATCTATCTTTGCTCGGACTCTTCAAAAATGTTGTCCGCTACGTGTCAAATCCTCCAAAAGTAGTGTATTTTTGGAGGATCCGATATGGGTGTGGCAACATTTTTGGAGAGTCTGAGAAACATAGAACAAGATTTAGAACATACCATATAGATAGTACTGAAGTTTCAAGTTGGGGATTCGGCAATAGTCCGGATAGTAAGATGAGCAGCTCAAATGACCACCATTCAAGACTATAAAATACAAAACGTAGCATGAGTTACGTAGAATGACATGTAAAAGGTAAAGTGTATTTACATTACTAAAATAGGCCGAGCTAAGCTGTTGAAGTACCAAATCATAACAGCAGAAGGGATAGCAAACTGAAAGAACTCTATCATTCCGTTGACGATCTCCCATGACACTGGTGCACGGGTTTTTGCACAAGCAGGAGACAGCCCCATGTATGAAGCAAGAATTATGACATTCAACCACAACGATATACCAACAGCCACTGCTGCGCCAATATTACCTAAGCCAGAGCTAAACACTAGCACCCAAGACAGCGGTATGTGGAAGCATATCGTAATGCAAGAGCTTATGAGCATTGGAACAATCATACTTTGCATTTGAAAGTACCGAACAAGTGACTGAAGATTCGCGTAAGCAAAGAGAGCAGGAATCATCCACTTAATGAACTTGCCGGCTTCATGAGAAATCTGAGGATCTTGCCCCATGAAAGTTAGCAATTTCCCCACATATAACCATAAAACTGAGATGGGAATGCAAACAATGACGAGAGAGAAAATGGCCGTGTATGTTTGAGTACCAAGTCTTTGATACTGCTTAGCTCCGAAAGCCTGACCGCACAGAGTTTCTAGTGCAGTGGCCATTCCCAACTACATGACACTTTCAGATTTTTGTCAGTGGAGAAGCGCAAAAAAATGGTAAATGTAATACTTGTTACTAGACAATTTGTTCATTTATAATCAATGCTTTGTTAATCACACAAGAGATATAACTTATAACTACGCCCTCTAAGTCGAAAATAGAAAATGACAAAAAAAATTCAGCTCTTTAACTCTAGTTAGAACACATTCTTATTCTTCTATCTGTTTCCCCTTAGCATTTATAGGCTATGTTGCTCGGTTCTTCAAAAATACTGTTAAGTGTGTGTCGGATCCTCCACAAGCTATGCATTTTTGGAAAATCCGAGCAACATAGTTTATAGGTTTGACTTGGAACGTAGTTTAGTAAGTTCCCAAAATTGTAAACTATAACACATTACAAGTTATTTTACATATAGAAGAAAGAGTTTCAGTTCTATCCACTGACACTGTATAGGTATTGAGTATGAGTTTGACACCCTAAAATACATAACTAGTCTAATTTCAGCTATAGCTTAAAAATTGATCTACGACTATAAGTAACTGAGATTAACATACATCGACATAGACAGTAATAATTTTTAACTTCTATCAGGTCAGCTAAAGCATACATACTGCTAAACTGAGTTTAACTTATATACATCAACATCCAATCAACCGTAGATAAGGTCATCCAAAAAATATATATATACAAGTAAAACTGAGCTTAACTTATATACATCGACATCCATTGTGTAATAAGGCGCACTACCCTCTATAAAGGTAAAGGTGAACCAACAGTAAGTATATATAATACAACCAATTAAACTGCGTATACTGAAGCATTTATACTCTTAACACTCCAAAACAAAACGAAATTTGTAATCTTAAAAATAAGGACTCAATCTGTTATAAAGATAAAAGCGATATGACAGTCGGATATATAAGTTAAACTCTATGCAACTCTTCGTGTTAAACCTACTATGGTTACTGAAAAATAGAGTCGAAACCTATTATTATTGGTGCAATTAAACTAACGACGTATACAACTTAAATTCAAATCCAAGAAATAATACCCCTTGCATCCCAATTCATGTGGCACCGTTTGATTAGGTGTGACCTAAAATAAACCTTAGATGTTAGTGCGACTGTAAATCATTTTAGTATACGACACATGTACCTAACACAACTCCAAAAGCTAACTACACGGAGGATTACTCAAATCTATATAAGCAGACCATCCTTCAATTCCCCCAGCCTATCTAACCACTCTAACACCCCCTTCACACCTAACCCAACTGAATCGTGGATCGAGAGCCCAAAGATCCTAATTAACCTCAAAAGCTAGCTATTGGGGGAGTATTATCCAAATTCATATAAGCTTACCACCCATCCATTCCCCAATGAATATGAGACTCTAACCCACTCTAACATTAGTAAAAAAACAGAAATTTTTAAGTTAAATTATTTCTAACTACAGAAAAGTAACATTCTTTTTAAACGAACTAAAAAGGAAAGTAAGTCAGGTAAATTAGAATAATAGATATCTACACACCAGAAAGCTGAAACCAGTGACTCCAACAATAGAAACAGCAATAGAAGTACTTGAGAGGGCAAGTTCACCCAAATGACCAACCATCATCAATGAAATTGTTTGCAAAAAATATTGTGAAAGTGTCACAATTATCATTGGACCAGCCAAATAACCAATTTCCTTCATTTCCTCCCAAATTACTCCACATCTCAATTCAACTAACTCCTGTTCTTTCAATAACAATCCTTCTTCTACATTCTCCATGAAAAAAGAGGAGTTTTAAAACTTATAAAAAAGACCCCTTTTGAAAATACCTTGTAAAAAAAATAGTCTTGAATTTATAAAATTCTTGTAATAAACTTGAATTTTTATAAGATTTTTTTTTTTTTTAAAAAAAAAAAGTCTTATCTTGTAAATAAAACCCTATTTGAAAAATACCATGTGAGAATTCAAGATTTATATAAAAGTGAGAGGAGTGCAAAGCCACGCTTTTGAAAATATATTGTAAAAAGAGTTGAAATACTAGAAAAAGACTTTTTTTTTTTAAATGAGAGATGGAAAAAGTCAAGTCTTGTTCTTGTAAAAGCTAAAAATATTGTGAGATTGGATTTGTGGATAGAGGAAGTTTGAGAATTTGTTATATTTTTTTATTTTTTTAGATACTAGTATATGTATTTGTGTGATGTTAATTATTATGATTTATAGTATTTTTTAAAAATAATTTTTAAATATTATTCTTTTTGTTCTAATTTATCTGACATATTTTAGATTTTGAGATCAAACAAGTCTATCTTTGATCTTGAATTTTTCATATATCTTTTAAATATTTTTCAATAATTGTGACTTATAATATTTTTTATGTAGTTTACAAATTTATAAATTTCACAAAAAAATTAATGATTTCATGTGTAAATTTCCGATCAAACTTAAATTGTTTGACTCTCGAAAAACATAATATATCACATAAATTAAAACAAAGAAAGTATATGTTATTGTCTTTATTCCAATTTATATGACATTATGCTATTTCAGAAGTCAACTTAATTTTTTATGTGTGTTGTTACCAATGTGATTTTAATATGTTACTTCTTCCGACTTTTTTATTTATGTGAAGCTAATAAAATTTTGAAGGTTAATTAGTTTATTTATATATGCAAAATAAGTAATGAAAAAAAAATTAAAAAATTTGTGTCATTAGTTTGGACTTGTGAATAAAATATCTAAAGTTGAAACAAAATAATATCATAATTTAAATAAATAAAAACAGCATGAATTGATGTTGTGGACCACTGGAACTAGGTTATAGCACCCTTTCTTTATTTGAGGAAATTACAAAAACATGACACAAGTAGGTTTCCATCTAAAATGCCAAAATTTGAATCATGATATAGGTGTAGCAGCAAAATTGTTGCTTCTTATTGAGTAAATTTTCTGAACAGTTATCTATGTTATAAGAAGCAGTTACATCGTATATAAAGGTTAAATCTTGATTTGATAAATATATATATACGTATTGGCATTTTTTTTAGGGAAAGGACTCAAATATGTC
Organism: Solanum chiquidenum; assembly: GCA_029582725.1. Lineage (NCBI taxonomy): Eukaryota > Viridiplantae > Streptophyta > Magnoliopsida > Solanales > Solanaceae > Solanum > Solanum chiquidenum. The sequence continues at coordinate 14,610 of JAJOOS010012570.1, forward strand.
ATCGAACTTTTAGAAAAGGCTCATTTATGCCATCCGTTAAAAGTTTGGCTCATCTATGCCATTACCGTTTAAGAAAAGGCTCATTCATGCCATTATTTTTTAACGGTGGTTTTGCAAAACCATTTTTTGCATGTGTCCAATTATAATTCGGCCACATCATTATTATTTTTTATAATAAAAAATCAAATTTCTGAATTTTAATTTTTTCTTAATTTTTTATTATAAAAATAATAATGACGTGGACGAATTATAATTGGCGACGTGTAAAAAATGGTTTTGCAAAACCACCGTTAAAATATTTGTTCCGAATTTTAATTTTTTATTATAAAAATAATAATGATGTGGCTGAATTATAATTGGCCACGTGTAAAAAAATGGTTTTGCCAAATCACCGTTAAAAAATAATGGCATGAATGAGCCTTTTCTTAAACGGTAATGGCATAGATGAGCCAAACTTTTAACGGATGACATAAATGAGCCTTTTCTAAAAGTTCGATGGCATATTTGAGCCTTTTCCCTTTTTTTAATACAAGTTAAAAGTTTAGTAAAAATGGTTAAGTTATTGTGAAAAATTCCTTGAAATAATGTATTCTAGCAATTATTGACACCCCTTAATGCGGATGACTTGTCTATCTAAGTTATGTGTTTGTAATGGGGCTTTTTCAATATTTTTTTTTCTTTATTTATTTGTTTTACTTTTTTTAATCTTGTTATATATTTAAAAATTATATTAAAAGTATTATAAATTGTAATAATTAATATTAGCAACTTGAAGTATTTGATTATATATTAAAAACTATGTAAAAGGACTATAAATTACATTATAACAATTTAAAATATAAAAAAAATATTAAAAAAAAAATTGACTCTCGAAATTTTATTAGTGCCACATAAATTGAGGCATGGGGATAATATTTTTTTTTTGAAAAATCACGTTAAAAATATTATAAGTCATAATAATTAATACTTCAAAAATATTTAAAAATCATACAAAATATTTGATTGTCTCTTCGAATTCCATTTGTCCCACATAATAGGAACAAAGGGAGAGACACATATTATTTGAAAATAGCATAAAAGTTACTATAAATTACAACAATTTAATAGTTTAAATATTTTTAAAAACATATAAAAATTGAATTGACTTTTCAAATCTAATTTATATCAATTAAATCAGAACAATGAAAACTACATATATTAAGCTAATATTAACACTCTTATATCTAGTTTTTATATTAAAAAATGAGAGAGAGAAAAAAGGTGTGGCCAGAAGAAGTTTTTAAAAACTGTAACTATAATTCCATACACTAATCACTATTTTATTTAATACCATTAATTATTAATTGCTTTAAAATAATGGCAAGTAACAACCAATTACACTGGTTGTGAAGAAAAATCACTGTCGTATTTATAATAATTTAAATTTAAATGTCATTTTAAATTGTAACAGAATGGTTAGGATCCTTATTCTTTATTAAATATCTTAGATTTAAGTCTTAAATATGTAAAATGTCTTATTAGAAGAATCGCTCTAAAAATATCATACAAAGCGTGTAATCAAATTATGCCCCATTGGACCTAAGTTCTTTTAGGAAAAAATTATGCCTCTTTTTACATCATATATTTATGAATTCTGAAATTGAGTTTTTGTCTCGCTCAATATAAGATTTAGATGAACTAAGTTAAGTTTTTTACGGTTTTACGATATATGTTTTGTAGGAATTACGTGGCTTAACTTATAATATATTATAATATAAAAATATAAATATATATTGAATAAAAATTATTTATTATTTTAGTGTCAGTAATACCGTCGCACATATTTTTTTTTCCTTAATATAATAAGGGGGAAATTAAATATTACACCCTAAATAGGGATATTTGTGCCAATGACCTATGCGAGTACCAGATACCGGGTAAAAATTCAAAAAAAAAACTTATATTCTTTTTTTAAAAAAAATAAAATAAAGTTCAAATGTCTGGAAGCGGTTATAATATATAGCCAGCAAACAAACCGCTTTGTCAAATTTTCAGGAGTAGGCGCGAACACCAAAATTTTGCTGATTTTTTTTTTTTATCTGTTTAAATTCATGGATAATAAGGTATTTATTTATTTTTTGTTCCATTTTTTGTAAACAATTTGAACAGAAAACAAATTGGAATTTGTTCAAATGTATGCTTTGAAAAATAAATTTGTCTATATTGTGTGATTTGGGTGATTAAAATCATGAAATTTCAGGGAATTTTGGGTTTGTAATATGATTTTTCAGTCATTGAGTATCACAAAGTTATGTTATCACTTGATAGTCTCAACATTTGGCTATTGTCTGGTCGTAGATTTTGAAGTTGAAACTTGAAATTGAGTTTTTGAAGTTGTGATTTTTGGAATTTGAAGTCGTTTCGGGGAAAGAAATTGAAGTTTTGTAAGTGAAAGTCTCAAAAATTCGCAAAGTTGTGATTTTTGGGGAAAATATTGAAGTTTTGTGGGTGGAAGTTCCAAAAACCCAAAATCTGGCAAAGTTGTGATTTTTTGAATTTGAAGTTATTTTGAAAAAATGATTTGATGTTTTGTGAGCGGAAGTTGAGAAAATCTAAAAGATGGTTTGAGTTCCTTTTGGGGAATTTGAAGATTAAGTTTCATGGTCAGACATATATTTAATGATCAATTTTCAAAATCTATGGTCAAACGCTAGCTTGAAGTTGGTGAATAACTAAATGTATTGTGCAAATGGCACACTTTGACTAGAGCCTATATTTTAGTATATTCTTGAAAAAAATTCTACTAAAGTAATTTTCGATCTTTTTAGGTAGTTTAGCAGTGTAGTTGTGTAATCTCACACTGATTTCTACTGACTTTTCTTGTTTGGCAACCAGGATATGGACCTTGACAACATAAAATCAAACCTTCTTGCTTTAAGGCAATTGTATGGTCTATTGCAAAATGACAGAGATGGTGTGTCGAATTTGAACTCTGATGGTGTAAGTTTCTTTTTTGTGCTATATATAGGGTCATATATACTCGTAATAGGCTTCAGTTGACGAGGGTCGGAAACAACCTCTCTACCTATGAGGTAGGGGTAAGGTTTGCACACATTCTACCCTCTCTAGACACCACTTTGTGGGACTACACTGGCTATGTTGTTGTTGTACTCATAATAGGCTTTAGTTTGTGTGAGGGCTAATGGTGGGAGTTACGAGTCAAATGGAGGTTCAATAATTTAAATTCCTACCATAGCTTTGTTTTTTCGTTTGCTTGGTGGATTATAATTTCTTGGTTTTGGGGGAGAAGGGGTTTAAAGGGGTTGAGGTGAAAAAAGTTTGATGTTATGAACTTCGTGTGGCCTTGAGCTTTTATTACTGTACTTGACAAAGTAATTACTTTTACCTTCTCTTTGGCTTCATTAATGTCGTGGATCAATAGTGAAGTTGTCTCTATGTGACATATGTTCGAGCTGTGGAATCAGTCATTGATGCTTGTGTCACGGTAAGTTGCCTACATCATACTGTTGAGTTACGGCCTTTCCCCTTAGTCTGCATGAACGGAGGTTGTTTTGTGCACCGGGCTGTCCTTTTTTTAGAAGAAGCATACCAGGGTGGTTGGGACTGGCCAAATTTTCTTTTCTAAATTTTGGTGTTTTGTTCTATGTCTGGTATCTGGCCTGTTTGATGGTCGGAATAGCAATCTTGGAGTAATATATCTCCTTTGTTTCATCTTATATACGTCTGTCTAGGACTCTTAACGCCTATTTCCGACAGTATTTGTTTTTTTTCTTCAAACAGTTGGACCATGAAGCGCAAGTCATGTTAAAGAATTTACTCGATACAACAACGAATGATGTTCTTAAGGCTCATTCTGAGGTACCTGTCTGGTTCTTCTTTTTATCTCTTGTGCAAAAAAATTGGCCTTTTGTTAGTAATACCAGTGGTAAAAAATTTCTCTGCTTACTGAGGGAACCTTTATTGTTAGATCTTCGTTATTTAGACTTATCGTATCGTTCCTACTGCCCACAGATCATAGCACATCAGGCGCATGTGCACAACTTACCTAAGCCTCAACATCTGATTGACATGGTGAAGCAACGTCCTCTTGCTTTATTAGACATGTCAAAATCTTCAGCTGTCATTCAAAGTTGTGGAAATGAGCCAGTTGTCATGGAGGAATCCACCTTATCGAAAGAGAAGCAGGAATCTATCGTTCCAGTTACTCAGACAGCTAGCGTGCAGCGTCCAAAATTTAGATTCAGTGCAAGTGAAACTGGAAAGAAAAGAAAGTTTTGCAGAATCTGTCAGCGCCCAAAATTTGAAAAGACATTTGTTCCTTGTATAAACACTAAATCTTCTGAAATAGAAGCTTCACATTCTACAAAGGTCGTGGCGTTGCAAGAACAGCAGAATAGTCTATTCGGCAGTTTTTCTCGGGATATTCAACAAGAAGCATTGCAATCAGTAAGCACTGGAAGTAGAAAGCTGAAAGAAGTGCTCGATCTCCATTGCATATCAAGTGGTGCAGAAACTGTGGCTTCCTTATCAGACAGACCAGCTAATGATCCTACACAATCCGTGCATAACTTTTCTGGTCTGATAAGATCGGTACCTGATCAGAACCATGATCATCTCTCAACCGATGATGTCATTAAACAACTCGAATTGCGCATTTCAGCTTTGCAGATGGATGCTGAGGACCTTGTTCTTGCTGATAGACATGCAGCTGACCATAACTTCAAACCGATAACTAACTTTGTGCCACAAGTAGAGTTAGCTAGTCCCATCAAGAAGATAGAGGGAGTTGTCGTGAATGATAAACTTGACTCACTACAGCTAGTGATTACTCAATATAGTCAAGAACCTAAAGGCACATCAAGTTCACTGTATCCGGGATATACTATTCCATCAATCAGAATATCAAATATTTCAGCAGATCAATCGTCGCCTCCTGAGTCAAGTAGTTGCCAGTCAAATCAGTTGAGACAACAACAGATAGTAGCAAACATCGTCCCTGCTGAGCATCGTGATATGTCTACAGAGCTGGACTTAGTTGAAGAGCATCCGTGGCAGACACAGAGAGGAAACATAATTAATCATCAGAGCATCCAGTCCGTTGTTGACCAATTTGAGCCGTTGGGCCAATTAAAGAATCAAAATAATAGTACTTCAAGACAGAATCCTTCTGCTGCTTTGCCTGCGATGTTGGTCAACGAGAACCTGAACCAAAACCAAATGCCTTCAAACGAGAAAATTGGGCAGCTAGGAAAATTGAATGTCAAGCTGCCTGCAGCAGATATTTCCAGAAACAACATAGGCACTCCAGGATTGATTGATCACGGGAGCAAGCTAACTCGGTCTGGTACTAATGAGAGCAGAATGGATTCAGCTTATTCAGAGCATTCAATAATGAGGCGATCAGCATTGAATCACAAGTTAGGTCAATTCAAACCATCCCGGAGTTCTTATGCAAACTTGGACCTGAATTCTAGTAAATATCCGAAGAATAGGAATCGCATGAAACAACTGAGAAGAAGGCATTTGCATGAACAGGAATCGGAGGTATCACATTCAAGCTCACCCTACTCTTCCAGCTCAACAGAGTTGCAGCAGACAAGCACTTACAGTAGTGACAAAGATGATTCCTTTCCAAGGCAGGCTCGAACCAAGACGCGGTATTCAGATGAAACAAGCAGCTATGGAGAAGATGAATCATATCCTCAAAGAGATAGTAGTCAAACGGATTATACGGTCAGCTCAAGCTGCAGTGGCCGTGAGGGTTACTCATCCCCAATTGGTAGTGAAAGGGCTCATGAAAGCAAGGGGGAGAGATCCTCATCACTTGATCCTTCAGGGTCTGACCATCTTGAAGAACTCTCGTACTACTCAGCAGATTCTTCATCAAGGAGGTCAAGTCCTGCACGTGCCTACAAGTCTGCTAACTCGAAAAAATCAAAGAAACATAACGGAAGGTGGAAGAAATTGAAAGACAAGCTAGCAATAGTTTTTCACCATCATCACCACCACCACCACCATCATGGTAAGGATGATAAAGCTGAGGGGAAAAAGACATCTTTGTTGAGGCAGAGATGGAAAAGGTTCCCCGGTCACTATTCATCAAGCAAGGATGAAACATATGGAGAAAAGGCTTTGGAAAAGTTTGGGAAGTCAGCAATCGACAAGCAAGCTGGAAAAAAGCCGAAGGGGGACCAATTTCATACCCTTGCTCGGGGGCTGATGCAACATATCCAGCATTCAAAGAAGTCGAAACATAGCAGCAGTAGACCAGTAGACAAAGAACAACATAGCAATAAGAAGGTGATTAACAAATTTCGTTGGTGGCAACTACTAAGGCATCACAGAGGTATGAATAAATCACCTGCCATGCTAGGATCCGCCAATAAGAAACACCATCAAAAGCTTTTTCCGAAATGAAGTAAGGCATCTGAAATTGCCACTTTGTTTACTTATGAAAAAAGAGAAAGTTCTTGATCTCACACCAGTATTGCTGGAAATTCCAAGTGCCAACGACTAATATCACTGTTTATTACGCATTTCAAGGAGCATACTCAGAATTGTTATATTAATAAGATTACGGATTGTTTTAACATACTATTCTATAAAATCTATATAATTTGTTGAAGCATTTCACATTGGTACATATCTTAGCAACTAGATAAGGAAAGTAATGTAGTTTCCTTGAAGTTCTGCTAGACTGCTACACAGTTTCTCTCCTTCATAGCTTTCTTTTTGTCTAATATTGAAATGTTCTTGCAATTGTAAATACTTTTGGTTTCTTCTTTCCATAGTTCTTCCTTTTCTAAAAATACATAGAAAGATCAACTTGGATAAGTTTATCTCCCATGGTAAATGGGGCGATCTGTGAACTTCTTAGCAGAAAAAGGGTGACATACAACGTTTCTTCTTATAGAACTCGCAAGAGTTGTCTAGTTTGACATATCTGTTGGTGTAACTTAGTAATGAACAACAATCACAACCTCTCTGTCAAAACTCTGCTTCTGTAAGTGTTCCATAACTACCAAGTTTTTGACTCCTTGGTTTCCTTTTGGACATCTAGGATTGAACGTCAAGCTAAGTCCAAGCCAGTCAATATAAACAAAGATAAACAAGAACAAAGCACAAATGGAAATTCAAGCACCAAATAAGAGACTGGAATAGCATCTAGTCTAGTATAACAATCAAAGATAAAACGTCTGCAGAAATCACATGTAACTCAATACTGGATTACAAATCAACATTTGGTTTGAGAATCACTTGTCTCGGCAAGATATGACTATAGCAGATACAACAATCGATGTGTACATGTTGAGGCAGAAATTAAAAATATACCATCAACACTCAAGATTTGTAGATTATAACAAGATGGCACAATACATCATTGAAATATCAAACTCTGAAGGGATAATTTTTTGACTGCCAAAGCAGTTTGTCTTGCTTGTTGTTTCTCAAGTTTGAGGACACTGCTCATTACATTGCTTGGGTGAAGAAACAGGTTCTTCTCCAAGCACTTTTTCTTCTGTTGCATTGTCAGGAGGAGGAGCTTGTTCTCCATCTTCATTGTTTTCTGGATGGAAATTAATGGGGAATTTTGTGACTCGAGGTTTGTCAACCAAAATATTCCTCTGGATCCTATCAACCAAAACCTTCTGAGGCGGTTCTTCTTTTAGTTGTTCATCATCATAATCATTGTTCACATAATATCCTACTCGAATAAATTCTTGACCCACGTAAGAGCATGTTAATAGCAATACTGTGACACCAATAATATCTTCTTCGCGAATTTTGGATGGTTCAGGGGGATCAGCCTGCAAATTGGTTTCAGCATAAGTCTCAATCTCTAGCACAATTAAGTGAGATTGAAAAGTTAAAAAGAGTATTCATTACCTGAAGCACAAAACGATATTTCCCAACATTTACAGGTCCAACAAAAACACTTTCTAGTTGTTGGTCATAAGTATCATCCTCAGCAGATCCCACATAAGTCAGCTTCCACTCTAAATCTGAAACAAATGAAATGGTTAGAAGGTAGAGTTGATACTTCTGATTTCTGAAGGGAAATCCTATTTGCGAAATTCACATACTCAACTAATTTAACCTTAAAGAATTTCAATCGTTCAGACAAGATGAACCATGAATGCAAGACAGAAAGTTTCAGCAACAACTTAAGTTACATGAAGTCATGAATAGTCTATGACAACTAGGACAAATAAAAGAGCTCAAGGAAAAGGAAACTGTTTGAATAGTGACCATAACAAAAAGAAATGTAGTTCAAGAAAATTACTGATCCCAAGGGGGTTCTCTTTGGGGATTGCTTAATTTTAGATCCTTTCTAAAAGTCCTAACCAATAACCATTGAGGGTTGAGACAAATCACAAGATGCTGGAAAAATTATATATAGTTGACACTTAACACAAGGGGGTAATCACTAATCAGAGCATTAGATGATTTATTTATTTTCTTGTAAGGTAAAAGTATTTCATTCATAGACATGGTTGAGCTGGTCGCATAGAAAGGATATACCAAAAGGTAAAGAATCTACAAAATCCACCCATTCTTCTATACAATAAGGAACTTTAGAGGTGCACCAAAAGAAGATAAGTGAGCAGAGGCTACTCCTCACCTGAGTAAAACTTGACTCTACCCCCTCAAATGCTCCCTTATTTCTCTTTTCTAAATACCCACATCAGAGCGTTAGATAATAGGAGAAAGTATTAGAGGGCATTCTTTTGAGTAGGGTTTTCAAGATAAAGTAGACTACTCAACTCATGCACTAATGCTTCAGGAAGAGAATGAGTATTGATGCAGGTAGTGTCACAAAAGCTAAAGTAAGATCTTACCAATTTTACTCTAACCTTGTTCCACACAACTATATAAGCTATTCTGATATTTAGAGTTTCGATATAGATTAAGTTGTTGAAGTGGACAAGTCTTTTTGTCTTATTCACATAACTATAGGGTAATATTAGCAACAGGTAACAGAAACGAACCCTTCCCACAACCATGGCTAGCCCTTACTTGCAGTATATTCTTGGAAACTGACTTAGAAACAAAAGGATTTCTCAACAAAGCAAGTGAAATTCAGTTCAAAACTGATATGCTATGAGAACAACAACTATGTAGCAGCACCTCCACTCAATTTCCTATACAACTTGGAATTCTATAGGTGCACCAAAAGAAGGACCAAAGGCTACTCCTCAGTTGAAAAAAGCTCGACTCTACCCACTGTCCCATTTGATTGAGGCCTCGTATTTCATTAACATATCTATTTGTATCTTTTCAGCTAAGCATTTTTACTATACACCATGTTTCACTTTGTATGACAGTTGTTACAATTTTTTCTAGTCACCTTACCGGTGCATGCTTGCATAACTACAAAGTGGGATCTGAGAAGGACAAAGCGTACATAGACTTTATACCTAACTCAGTGATAGAGAGGGTTGTTTTCGATAGATGATCACAATTATTTTTTCTACCATAGCACAAGTAGCAGTGTAATAAACATTTACTTAACTTAATAACATCATTTCATGAAAACTTTAACCCGCTAAAAATAATCAATCAAGTTCCAAAAATTCAATGATAAATAGGAATTGACATCTCGATAATCTCATTTCCTCTTCTCAAATAATCAAATTGAATAATTTTCCCACCTAACTAGGCTCCAAACTTAACAAACCTAAGCTCTGAATTCTGACTTCGAAAGCTCAACTAAAAACGCATTTACAACTATATCACCGCTGCTACTGCAAACTATTTGCTTAATTTCCCCCCAAAAGCAAACAATTTTGACATCAAAAAGGAAATAAAACGACAGAAGAATTAAAATTTTACCGTCTTTAAGAGCATCGAGGCACTCATACGAGATCTCAAACTGGAAAGGACTGAGAAACGGTGCCGGATTATCCAGTACGGCGACGTTCGTAATGTTGACGGCGCTCATCTTTCTAGAAAATTCTCCGAATCCGAAACCCTAATCGAAACCCGCCAAATCGTACTAGAAAATTGGTATAAATAGCAATTTCAAAAATAGCGGGAGTTTTTTGAATTTTCATAAAAAGCCGCGAAAATATATTAAAATTTTGTTTTAATTATTGCATATATGATATACCTCCCTTTATTTTTATATTTGTTTTTTCTTAATTATTAAATTTGTTTTATTTAATCCATCAAGTTACTTATTTTGTAAATTGTCAATGAAAAAACAAATAAAAAGATAAAAATGAAAATAATATACTAGTTTTAAAATTCTACTTCAAAATTATTTTTATTCATATGCAATCTTCTTTCTAATACACATATTATTATAATATGTTAAATTGTATAAATAATTATTTTTTATATTATGGTGTTTATAACTTATAAATCTATCCCACTAATGTAAGCATTTGAGAAATTCTACATCTCTTTATGGCTTGAAATAATGTTATTGAATTGTTGTGTTTGAGGGTGTAGCTTAGTAATTAATAAAGTAGATGATTAGTCATAAAGTATTAAATTCAAATATTAGTGAATATAAAAATACGCACATTATTTATTTTGATATGTCTAAGCTTTAGTGAATAAAGACTAGGGGAAAATAAGCAAATACCCCATAAAAGTAAAATAATTACAAACATATACCTATTTACATTCATACCCATCAAATAATTATACTATATACCCATTTACTAATTTCGATTAACTGATACTAAATCAGGTATCATATATTGTATTGGTACAATTAAGGCTGATAATTTGCTAAATTGATACTAAATCATTATATATATATGGTATTTGTATCATTAAGGTACATCATATATATATACACTCCTATAATATCATTGACTAATGAGTAATTTCTTAACAAGAAACATTAATGATACCACAACAATATACATATATGCTTTTATAGTATCATTAACTAATAAGTAATTTCTAAACAAGAAACAATAATGATACAAAGACTATCTGATATTTATGTTGATATAAAATGATAAATATTCGATGAATTTAATTGAAATATACACGAGTTGGGCTAGCCCAGTCTTTTTTCCCACTATATTGAAGTAATTGCAAAAACGAGTGCACCATAGTCAAATTAATATATTTATATTTCACTAGCATATAAAGATGCCAGTCTTTTTCCACTACATATAAATTGACAAGTCATTGCAAGTCAAGTTGACCAAGTCATATACACATATACTAAAATTTTAATAAAACATTAAAATATGTTAAATTCATAATTTTAATTTATTGATAAGAACCTAAAAATTGAATTAGTCATATTAAGATCCTAAATCAGTCTTTGACCATAATATTTGGCTAAATGAACCTAACGATAATCTTAACAAGATGTAATATTATTCGTTTCGAATCAAACTTGAACGATTTCCCAACGAGCCTTACGTCCTTAAGAATATTATCATACATTTTATACGTAGTTTCCTTTTCTTTTCAATGTACGTTAATTTTTGTTTTCACCCCACCTCCCCATTTCATCATGTGTCACCGCACATTATTTGAATATTTATAACCATCTAAGTCATATACTTCTCTTTATGTGTATGCATGTCCAAGCTACGAATAAAGATAGTAAAATGGCCTACTATTAGGCAAAGATAGTGAGTCAGGCCCCATGCTATCTTCATACTCACCTCACTGATTATTAACTCCAATACAAGTCTCGATATATCCTACATCTTATATTTAATTATTATTTTTCAATCATCAATATGAAATTTTGTTCGCACACTCAAATATAGTCAATTAGAACTAGTATTAAGTCAACTTCACACTTCTTAACTCAAAAATCAAACTTGACATAGACTACCATTCATACTGAATTCTCTCAACAAACATCTATTTTTTCAACTCTCACAAAAAAGCTAAAACCCCTCAAGAAAACAGAACAATAGTACTATACTTGAATAAAAAAAATGAACTACCATCCCTTTTTGATTCTGCTACTTCTTGTTTTTGTCACCAATCTTGATGTTGGTTTCACTAAAACTCATCATTCCAATACAACTTGTTCTGAAAATGACCAAAAGCTCTGATTGAATTCAAGAATGGCCTAATAGATAACTCAAATCGTTTGTCATCATGGACAGGACAAAATTGTTGCAAATGGGATGGAGTTTTTTGTGATGAGAAAACAGGAAATGTTGTCAAAATTGATTTGCATTACAAGAATTATCTTCTAGATGGTGAATATCCACAAAGGGTGTTAGATAATCACACAAAAAACTTCTTGGGAGGTGAGTTAAGTCCTTCTTTGGTTAAATTGAAACATTTGAGTTACTTAGACTTGAGTCACAACTACTTTTCAAGCATCCAAATTCCAACTTTTTTTGGATTGTTAATGAACTTGAGGTTTCTTAATCTTTCCTGTGCTGGTTTTGGTGGATATATTCCCAAAAATCTTGGAAATTTGTCGAGATTAGAACATCTTTATCTTGGTGGATGTTATGGCAACGTTATCGGACCAGGAAATGATCTCAGAGTTGATAGTTTGATTTGGATATCTAAGTTTTCTTCTTTGAAAAGTTTTGATCTTTCTCAATTGGTTATTGAAGATACTAAAGATCTTTGGAATTCAATTAACATGTTGCCTTCATTGCTTTCATTGAACTTAGAAGATTGTAATCTCAACATTTTGCCTTCTTTTACACAAGTTAATTTCACTTCTCTTAGTTCACTCAATATCCGTGATAACGCGATTGGAATGAGCATTGAGAATTCCTCCATTATCCCTCCATGGTTTTCTAATCTTACAAGGCTCATGAATCTTGATCTTGGTCAAAACAAGTTTGATGGTCCAACTAACGTTCTTGAGAAGCTTAGTTCACTGAGAGTATTAGATGTTTCTAGTAATGGGTTTGGCGATTCGTTGCTAAGTTCATTGAGTAAGTTGAACAACTTGGTTTATTTGGATTTGTTAGGGAATGACATCCACTTCTCTAGTCTCCATTTACTTGGAAATCTGACTTCACTTTCTGTACTTAGGTTGAGATTAAACGCGTTAAAAGGGCTGATCCCCGAGGGTTTAACGAGCATTTTCTGTCGATTGAGTGTGCTTGATTTGTCAGATAATGAAATCAGTGGATTGCTGCCAACTTTTATAAGAGATCCATCGAGTTGTCTCGAGAATCGTTTGAAGGAGCTATACATAGGAAATACAAAATTCAGTGACTTCTTTCCTGAAGGAATGTCAATGCACAAGAATCTCGAAGTTATTGACAGTACTAATAGCTTGTTATATGGTGAAATTCCATCTTCAATAGGCAGGCTGTCAAATTTGAGGTTTTTAAGGATATCAAATAACAAGTTGAATGGGAGCATTCCTTCGAGTATTGGACAGTTATCGAATCTTGAAGAGCTAGATATCTCGGAGAACTCATTCACTGGTATAGTTTCTGAACTCCACTTTGTAAAACTAAGCAAATTGATGAAATTGCACTTGTCTAAAAACGAAAACTTGGTTTTAAATGTGAGTTCCAATTGGTATCCAACTTTCCAAGTCAAAGAGATTGGAATGGCATCAGTAGAAGTAGGGCCTAATTTTCCTCAATGGCTACAAAAACAGTCAATTCTTGATACTCTTATTATGTCTGATGCTAACATTTCTGATATGATCCCGAATTGGTTGAGCAATATAACATTGTTCATGACAACTCTGGATCTCTCTGTTAACAAATTAGTCGGTGGTATAAGCGTGTTGTGTGATGCTCAACTTTTGAAAGCGATTGATCTTTCAAAGAATCTGTTATCCGGACGAATCCCTTCATGTTTGAGTAACTTGGAAGAGTTGAGATCATTAAATTTGCCTGATAATAGTCTTGAAGGTGAAATCCCAAGTTCTTTAGGTGATTTGCCATCACTAAAATTTTTGCATTTGCAAAAGAACAACTTACAAGGTAAAATCCCTTTGTCTTTTCAAAATTTGACATGGTTAGAAAGACTAGACTTAGGAGAAAACAAGTTGAAGGATGTTTTTCCTACATGGATTGGCGAAAAGCTACAGAGTTTGGAACTCTTGAGGCTAAATTCAAATCAATTTTACGGTGTTATCCCATTAGAACTATGTCAAATCTCATCTCTATGTTGGTTAAATCTTGCTGGTAATAACTTGTATGGAGCTATTCTGAGTTGTTTTGGAAACTTTTCGTGTGGTAATGTTCGTGGACCTGGTGAAGTATTTGGACAAAGAGTTGAAAGTTTTATGAAAGGAATACCACTTGAGTATGTTGGTGAACAAATTTTGTTACTTAGAATTATGGATCTTTCTGAAAATAAACTTGTTGGAGGTATCCCTAAGGAATTAACAAAATTGGTTAACTTGCAATACTTGAATTTGTCTAGAAATAGTCTTAATGGGAGCATACCAAAAAAGATAGGTGATTTGAAGCAATTGGAGTCACTTGATTTGTCACATAACAAACTTTCTGGTTCAATTCCTCAAAGTTTAGCTTCTTTGAATTATTTGAGCTACATGAACTTGTCATATAACGATTTTTCGGGTCCAATTCCTACTGGAAATCAGCTTCAATCTTTGGATGATCAATCATTTTATGTTGGTAATCCTAGACTTTGTGGAATATTGATCAAGAAAAGTTGCAACGGCAATGGAACATCACATGTAAATGAACAAACTCCTCAAGGTGGTGATCATGATCAAGATGTTGATGAACATAAGTGGTTTTATGCTGGAATTGCACCTGGTTTTTGTGTTGGCTTCTTGGGTGTCCTCTTCATTTTGTACAAGACAAGGAATTGTGGCGTGGTGCACGTTTTCCAATGCTTGGCTCGACGTCTATGACAAGTCATGTACTCCTATTAGAGGTTGTCTGGTTGACACACAAGTTATGCAGAGATTATAATGTAAGAATTGTAATGCAGAACATTATAATGTAGAGATTGTAGCATATATATTTTTTTTCCCGGACATTAGGTTCATTGTACTAAAAACATAAATATTCTTTCTATAATGGCAAGCCTGTGCATGAATGTACACGTGGCTCTCATCGAGTTGCTGATCATGATCTCTCTAGACTCGAGAAGAGACTCATCATGACCTGAGATTTTGGATCTGTCACGACCCAAAATCGCAGGTCATGATAAGACTACTCCCACAACTTTTCACTTGTGGGAGATCTTGATATTTATGGTGAAATTACCATAAATCTAGCAATTCGCATACATGAATCTTAAATGTATTTGCAAATAATGCAAAAATAAATAAATACCAACACCCTACATATATATTCTTATTTCCTTTGTGTTTGTCACCAACATCTTTTCTTTTGAGTTTAACTTGTATACATCAACATGTAATTGTGTAAAAATCCATTTAACTTGTATACATCAACATGTAATCGTTTTGTACAGAAGAACGCGGGATATTTTGTACACCAAACTGCCCTGTATTGCTAAAGAAATGAAGTACAAAGTTTATACAGTTGCGCAAAAGTTTGGGCAAAGTCAAGATTTGTTCTAATATATTACAGAATACTCTACTCTTAGTCATTTATAAAGACAAGAGTCAAGATGCCTCTTTGTTTTTCCACGCCATCATTCGTGTTTCCACTTACCCTCCAACCTGACTCGAACCATCCGGAGTCAAAATGCTTGTGTTTGATCGACGGTTTACATGCATTTTCAATTTCGGAGATGCTCGAGGGAACCCCAACAACTCTGAGATCTTCAAGGATTGGCTATCATCAACACTTTCTGCATCTTCATGAATGACAGTCTTCAGGAGTAAAGGTGCAGACGTGAATATAAACTTTACAAGAACATTTCGATTTTTGAACCATGGAAATTTTTTATGATCAATCTCTGAAGCTTGTGCAGTACTCCTAGTGTCCTGTAGGCTGGTCCTTCAAAATGATTTACGACGTTCACTTCCATGCCATCTGTCTTCTTCTTCGAGCTCAACACTAAATGAAGGACATCCAAATTCGGAGAAACTCTAAGCATTCGTAGAAGAGAAAATATTTGATCTTCATCATCAAAATCGAACTCAAATAAAGTGATAGCATTCAAGCTGTTGAGATTTGCTGGGAGCCTCTCTGCTTCAGTAGCAAACGACTTGAGGTAGTAACTGTCCAAACCAAAATTATGAATTTCAGGCCAGCATTTGAGAAGATAGGTCAAGTTCATCGTTTTGTCTTGATTCAGCTTCCTACAGTCCATGAAATGACTCAACTCAAGGTTTTTGGTTGTCATGGTAAGGAAAAATATATCGGCAAGTCTTGGAGCATATAGTTTCGAGTTAGGAAAACCACTACACGCCCTCACCTGCAGAGTCACAAGGTATGCATCCACAAGAAAGAAGTACTAACGTCGTTTAATTCCAAGACAACTTGAAGTAGAGTGAGGTTTTTGAGCTTGTGGAATTTGTATAGAGCATTGGATTGATTCTGAAGGGTGAGATCAGTGATACCGTTTCTTGACAATAAAAGCATCCATTGATCGATAACTGAGTGTTGAGAACAAGGTATTGATGAGATATTCAGGTAGAATGTCTTAATGTCTCCACAGTGCTGCAACAGAATTGTATCAATGACGTCTGTTAATGGCTTTCTCAGGCAAAACTGAGGAGAAAATACAAGTTTGGGATTTGACGCCCAAACATATCTCCACGGTGTAGACAAAACGCTCATTCTTGCAGCTTCTTCCACAGACAATTGCTCCTGAATCCGGTGTTTGTAAAGGGAAGATTGGTAAGTCTATCAAGTTTGCCCCCTTCAACACTACGTCTCTTCACGTTGCAACGTATCATTGTCATTTTTAGTCCTGAATATTTGGAAAGGAAAAAAAGTCAGAACATAAGAAAGACTGTAAAGCATGCTGCATATGACTCATTCTCTACCACAACAATCCCTATGGAGAATGAATCTAAGTCAAAGCGCCCAAAGTTACCTAAATAATCCTTAAACAACTAAGGCGGACTTGTAATTTAGTATTTATTAAAATTTTAGTAGTTTTTCACATACTTGTAAACTCGAGTCTAGAAATGTTGAGGTCAGTTAACAAGCAGCGCAGAGGCTGCATTCACCACTAATGTTAGACCAATTATCAATTTTCAACAACATACCTAGTGTATTCCTGCAAGTGCGGTCTGGGGACCACTACCTCGTGGAGATATAGAAGCTATCCGAAAGACAATCAGCTCAAGCAAGGCATAACAAAACAGTTTGAAAAGAAGAATATAAGACTATTAAACATGCTTCAACGCGTTGCACATGAGTCATGTCTACCACAATAATCCAATGGGGAGTGAATCTTAAGTCCGAGCAAAATTACCTAGAATAATCCTTAAACAACAGGGGCGAACTTCCGACTTAATGTTTGTTGAAACTATAGTAGTTTTTCACATATTTTTAAACTTGAGTTAGAAAAATGTTGGCTTCAGTAATAGGACAGCACAAAGGCTGCATCCGCCACTGCTGTTAGACCAATCATCAGTTTACAACAACAACATATCCAGTATATACCCACAAGTGGAGCGCAAACCTTATTTTAAACTCGAGTAAAAAAAAATGTTGGGCTCGTTAACATACAGCACAAAAAGGCTGCATCCAGACCAATTATCAATTTACAACAACATACCAATATAATCGCACAAGTGAATCACAGACCTTAACCCTAACTCATGGAGATAGAGATGTTGTTACGAAAAGATCATCCATACAAGTAACGCATAATAAAGTTGTTTAAAAAGAAGAATACAACCGTAAATAAGACATATATAGCAACTAAATCTAACAAATAATAGGAAAAGTGTAACACAACCAAGTAAACTCTTTTGCTGAAAATGAAAATTAAACTCTCTTACTGAAAATCCTGACTCCATCACTAATCCTAACAAGAAACAGATAAATTAAATTCCCTTACTGAAAATCCTGACTCTGCAACTAAAGCTAACAAGAAACAGATAAATTAAATTCTCTTACTGAAAATCCTGACACTGCAACTAAAGCTAACAAGAAACAGATAAATTAAACTCTCTTACTGAAAATCCTGACTCTGTTCCCTTACTGAAAATCATGACTCTGCAGACTGCAACTAAAGCTAACAAGAAACAGATAAATCAAACTCTCTTACTGAAAATCTTGACTCCGCCACGATGCTAACAAGAAATAGATAAATTAAATTCTTTAATTTACTAAAAATCCTGACTCTACAACTAATGCTAATAAGAAACAGATAAAATGAACTTTGTAGAACAATTTTTAAATTTGATTTCATTACAAAAGGGAATGAAAAGAAATGAGAAATTAAAAACAATTGGAAAACTTACAATTTGATGAATGCTTGACGATGCAACGGCGGAAGGCGATGTTTATTTGACAAATGCACGGCGGAGTATAAGTTTATATTTTTTATATTATAATATTTCACAAGTTGTGTTTCTCGTCTTTAATGGTGTTATAACAATATTGATGATGTTTACGGAAAAAATGAACTAATGATGTAAAGTAAAAATATTACGTTAAGTAATTTAAAAAATAATCCTGACGAATCTTATATGTGAATTAAATGACGGAGATCGAATCGAAGAGAATAACTCGATGGAATTGACATGTTTTTGAAGAAGGAGGTATGTTACATCTTGGATATGAAAATAAGATATATCTTACTTAATTAAGATAGAAAAAAATTATTCTGAGTTTTGTGAATTTCACGACGGAGGTTAGGTCGAAGAGAACACACGATAGCTTGTAAATAGCAAATTTTTGAAGAAGGAGATGTAAGATATCTTGGATAGAGAAATAAGTAAAGTAACTAAGATAGAAAGAAAAATGCTTCAAGTAAGACTTATATGTGGAGTCCACGATAGAGATCAGGTTAAAGAGAACACACGATAGTTTGTACAATAGCAAAGTTTTGAAGAAGGAGATATAAGATATATCTTGGATGGAGAAATAAGTAAAGTAACTTATAAAATATATCTTACTTAACTAAGATATATAGAAAGAAAAATGTTTAGAATAAGTCTTATATAGGAATTTCACGACAAAGATCATGTCAAATGGAAAGACTTGATGGCTTATAAATTGACAAGCTTCCAAATAAGAAGGTATGCTACACTTTGGATGGGGGAATATAGATAGAAAAAATTGTTCCGGGCAAACTTAATATGTGAATTTCACGACGAAGGTCAGATTGAAGAAAAAGAATTGATGACTTCTAAATTGGCAAACTTTTGAAGAAGAGAATATGTTACACCTCACTTGAGAAAAATAAATAAAGAGACTTCATAAGATATATCAGAAATAAGATATATCTTATTTAACTAAATTAAAAATATACGTAAATTTCGCAACATAGGTCATGTTTAAGAAAAATACTCAATGACTTTTAGATTGATAGAGTTTCAAAAAAGAAGAAGACATGTTATAAAAGAAATAAGTTAAGACATCATAGATTCATATTTTATAATAGCATGGTCTTATCAAGAAATAAATCTATCGTATCGAAATTGATGATATATACCATGTTGGACCACGACAATTTGACTAGAAACTTCTCTAGAATAAAACAAGGGGAAATTTCACCAGCTGAAAGTCCATAACATTTGTTAACTTTTTTTATGGCTCAATTTTACAAAATTATCCGAAATACCTCAATTTGAATAAAAAGGTCATATTTGATGTAATTAATACATTAGCCACAATTTATTGCTATTTAGCCACGACTTTAACTGTGGCTAATTAACGCTATTAAAAAAAAATTGTTGTTTTTTTTCCCTTTTTTAATTGTTTCACTTTTTGGTGAAAAATGAATATTTATATCGTTTTATTATTTTTGTTTATTTATTTACTTATTAAGGTGAGAATGAATGATAGTTAAATAAATGTTGATATATTACATAATTATTTATATGATTTGATACACGATTATACACATTTATACAATATTAATATATTATATATACACTACATAATTATTTGTACATTATATATACATGTTTATATGCAATTTATACAATATTTGATACATGTTTATACATGATTTATACAATATTGATACATTGCATATACACTACATAATTATTTATACAATATCAATAAGTTACATAATTATTTATAGATCAAATGTACATATTCATATACCAATTATACAATATTCATACATGTTTATACATTATTTATACATCATTGATAAATTACATACACACTCCTTAACTGTTAATTGTTAAAAATTGAAAATATATATAATTATTTAGCCATGGTCAAATCGTAGCTAATAAAAATATAAAAATAAAGCATGGCTAATAAAAGTAAAATAACATTATTTAGCCCAGATTTAATCGTGACTGAGCTAACGTTTGGCCCCAAGTTCTCAATATTCTTGGCAAATAATATTTGGGCCAAGTTTTTGGTGAAATTACATTATGTGTGACCCCAAGTTTTCCCAATAATATTTGACTATTTTAAAAAAATATGATTTATATCCATAAGTTCTAAACTATTAAAAATACTCATAAGTTTGTATTATCTATTTATAGTGAATATGCTCAGTTAAAAACTAAATGACATAATTGATAACAATCAATAACAACAAAATAACAATATATGCGAGAGCAACACTAATCGCATATTCAAACTCGTCATTGATTCGGTTATAATTATAAGTTTATAACTCATTAAAACACATCGTTCTTTTTCTCAAATTAGAACTCAAATTTTTTAAGAGGGGGTAGTAACAAATATTAGTTGGACTTAATAAATAATAGGTATTTTTTATAAAATATAAAAGTTTGGGGTAATTTTTTATTTTTTTTAAAAATTTTTTCCAAATATTAAGGGCCCAAAATCCAAATACTAGTTTTTTCTAGTATTTGGAAACTTGGAATTAAAAAAAAAGAAGAGAAAAAAAATACTTGACAAATATATTTGCCAAGTTATATAACCAAACACCACTTCCCAAATTTTTCCCAAATATTCATAGAGCCAAATGGGTCCTAAATAGCTATAAATATATAGCGAATTTAGCTATACTTCATCTTATTATTTTCTTTACTTTAATTTTTATAAACGAATAACTTTTTGGTACATATTTGAAAATTATCCCATAAAACAATTCGGACCAAACAAGTGAACAATGTACGATTCGAATTATTCGCCCAAGAGTTGGGAATATATTTTTGAACTCCACGTAATACAATTTTTTTATATATAAAAAGTGAAAAAAAAACAATTTGAATACCCCTCATTTTGTTTCCTTGTCAATCTATTTTCATTTATTTCAATCTATGTGATGTATTTTTAATTATGAGATTTAAATAATTTAATTTTTATATTTTAAATTATAATTATTGTGACGTATAATATTTTATATATAATAAATAAATGAACAAATAACAACAATTTCATTAGTTTAAGGCCTAATTATATGTCTTCACTGTAATTTTCAAAATTACCTTTCATATTACATTTACTTCACCAGATACACACGGGCCAAATCATGTGTGATTTATTCTATATACAATAAATTCAATGATTCACATATATTTGAGAAGCACTAACTCTCTCGTTCATTTCTCTCCTCTCTCTCACGCCTCTCATCCTCTCTCCCACGTCTCTCGTCCTCTCTCCTTTCATATATATATATATATATATATATGTAGATTTTTCAATCAACATGTATATATAATTTATTGTGATCACACATATCAATATACACAAACTCTCTCATTTGTTTTTTTCCTCTCTCGTTCGCCTCACTTTCTTATGTATTTATATTTCAGAATGTATTTGATATCAAGTATCTTTGATGCACATATATGACTTGCAATTTGCATAAATAATATCATTGACTTGAAATTTGATATAAAATTATTAATTTATGAGATAATATGTAAATATTATAAATAACTGAATTGATTGATATTTATGTTATTTTTTAAATATTTTATATTTTTACTCATAAAGTAAAATTAATTTTTTTGACTCTCAAAATTCAAACTCGGTATAAACAGAGTGGAAGAGGTCAGATTCACTCGCACTGCCATCGCCCATCGGCACCTCTGCAGATAAAAAGTCTCTCTACTCATTTTCACTAACCCTAGCATTCTCCCTTTCTCGCTCTACACCTCACCTTTCTCTCTCAATAGACCAAACCCTATCAACGCCATGGCGTCACGGAGGCTTATGGCCTCTCTCCTCCGATCAACCGCCCAGCGCGGCGGCGCTATTTCCAGATCTCCATTGGCAAATTCCATCCCCAAAACTACTTCACGCGCCTCCCCAGCGGGATTCCTCTTAAATCGTGCTGTTAAGTACGCTACCTCAGCTGCTACTCCGGCTGATAAGTCAGCGACACCTCCTAAATCCTCTGGTAATGAGCCTTCCGGTAAGATCACCGATGAGTTCACTGGCGCTGGTTCGGTCGGGAAAGTGTGCCAGGTTATTGGTGCTGTCGTGGATGTGAGATTTGATGAAGGTTTGCCTCCGATCCTTACTGCTCTTGAGGTTCTGGATAACCAGATCCGTCTTGTGCTTGAGGTTGCTCAGCATTTGGGTGAGAATATGGTTAGGACTATTGCTATGGATGGTACTGAAGGTCTTGTGCGTGGTCAACGCGTCCTTAACACTGGGTCTCCTATCACTGTGAGTAATCTGAAATTGTTTATTTTCAGTCTATTATGTTCCAAAGATCTTTACTTTACTGGTTCAGAACTTCCATTTCTTTCTTTGTTTAATATTGTAGTCAATAGCGTTGGAATTCAGGAGTTTAGAAACTTGAGAGTGATCTATTTAATGTGTTTTCTAGGAAATGATATTATTGGATAGTTCTACAAGATCTGTGGTTTTATTATGCTGCTTTAATGAGATGTTTTGTTGATCTAGATATCTGGGTTGGTCAATCAATCATAGCGCCATTAGTTTCATATAGATTGCAGGTTGTTGAAGCTGTAAATTTGTAACTATAGCAGGGTCAATTGCATGTAGGCTTGCTTATGATTATCTAATAGTAAATAACATTTTTGTTTGCTCCTGAATGGTAGTACATATGTTTGATTGTGGTTGTTTGGATCCTAATGTGTGGGAAAATATTGGTTTTCCTAGTAAAACCTGTATTTTTCCTTGCATACCTTTGGTGCTTTAAATGGGCCTCTATTGGTTTGTGGGTTTGCTCATCTTTATTCACAATCAAATGAGATACTGTAGAGTACTTCAATTGATACCCGAATTTACCACTGCATTACTGGAAGAAATTCATGTTGTTTTGTGAGATGTGAAAAATTTAATTATTCCACTTATTTTATCCCATTTGAATGGTAAAAAACTCCTGCTCTGCAACTCGATTTTTCTTCCTAACATTGATGTTCTCGAAAATTGTTTTGTTTTGTCTCCCCTCTTCCTCTGGGGAACACATAGTCACGTGTGGGTTCAGTCTTAAATTTTTGTTGTCTTCTGTTTTCTCCGTAAATGAATAATAATTGAGTAGTAGCTGTATAGCTGACCCAGCTAATTTGGGTTGAGGTGCAGTAGTTGAGGTTTCGTCTAAGTTGTTATCCTGTTTTCAGTGGGAATATGGGTTGTAGATCCATTTGCCATTTACTTGCTACTTTTTTTGCGCTGAACTGATGGTTTCATTGTGATGGCAGGTCCCTGTTGGTAGGTCCACCCTTGGCCGTATTATGAATGTCATTGGAGAGCCTATTGATGAGAGAGGCGACATTAGTAAGTCCTAAATACTTTATCCCTTGTTTTATTTGTTCCATGTGAAGAGTTCTGAAAGTTATCTCTATCTCTGAAAATTGCTGCAGCAACCGATCACTTTTTGCCAATTCATCGTGAAGCTCCTGCCTTTGTTGAGCAGGCAACTGAACAACAAATTCTTGTTACTGGTATCAAGGTATGCTAATCAAACAATTTTATTCAATGTTCTCGTATGCATCTCCCTTTCTGAGCATATATTGGTTCCTGAAGTGTAATTTCTACTCAACGTTATGACAATGCCAATTTCATTATGGCTGCTTAACATCTGACCAGGTTGTTGATCTTCTTGCCCCTTACCAAAGGGGAGGAAAGATTGGGCTTTTTGGTGGTGCTGGTGTGGGAAAGACCGTGCTTATTATGGAACTGATTAACAACGTTGCAAAGGCACATGGTTAGTGCTGCTTATGGGTTGTCTTCTTATTATTTCAAATGTAAGTCAGTGTGAAACTTATCTGAATGAGGCTCAACTCTTTCAGGTGGTTTCTCCGTCTTTGCTGGTGTTGGTGAACGCACTCGTGAGGGCAACGATTTGTACAGGGAAATGATTGAAAGTGGTGTTATTAAGCTTGGTGAAAAGCAAGTAAGTGTTCTATTTAGTCAGAGTTTTGCTCTACCCCTTTAGTCCAGTGTTGTTCCATGTTGTTGACATTTTGTCTTATTGGATTGATTAGAGTGAAAGCAAGTGCGCTCTTGTATATGGTCAAATGAATGAGCCCCCTGGTGCTCGTGCCCGTGTTGGCCTTACAGGATTGACTGTGGCTGAGCACTTCAGAGATGCTGAGGGGCAGGATGTGCTTCTCTTTATTGACAACATTTTCAGATTTACCCAGGTTGGCTTGCCTATGACTGCTAAAGTTCTTTTATTTTATACAACTCTACCGTTGCTTACAAGTTGCTTTTGTATCAAAACAGGCTAACTCAGAGGTCTCTGCTTTGCTTGGTCGTATCCCATCTGCTGTCGGTTATCAACCAACTTTGGCTACAGATCTTGGAGGTCTTCAAGAGCGTATCACTACAACCAAGAAAGGTTCTATTACATCTGTCCAGGCTATCTATGTGCCTGCTGATGACTTGACAGATCCTGCCCCTGCAACTACCTTTGCTCACTTGGATGCCACAACTGTGTTGTCCCGTCAAGTATGATGCCGTTTCTTAACTTGAACTATAACTTTATTTTTCGTCCCTAGTAAAATGCAGTTACAATTTTCTGACTTCGCGTATATTGGATACCAGATTTCTGAGCTTGGTATTTATCCTGCTGTTGATCCACTTGATTCTACATCTCGTATGCTCTCACCTCACATTTTGGGAGAAGATCATTACAATACTGCTCGTGGGGTGCAGAAAGTTCTTCAAAACTACAAGAATCTTCAAGATATTATTGCCATTTTGGGTATGGATGAGCTGAGTGAAGATGATAAGATGACTGTTGCCCGTGCACGTAAGATCCAGAGATTCCTCAGTCAGCCTTTCCATGTTGCCGAAGTTTTCACAGGTGCTCCTGGAAAATATGTTGACTTGAAGGAGAGCATTAACAGTTTCCAGGTAACGAATCTCAATTTGAATCTTGTTGTAAGATACTGTGGTTGGTTAGAAAAGCATCCTATACTTGCTTAGGTTACCATGGAAACACTTTTTGTTTTACTGCACCTTTTGTTACACGTTATTCATGGTATTGCATAGTCCACCTTCTCAGCAGGTTGTAGTGATGCCTATGAATTAAATGTTACTATATGATTTTAAGTTTCTTCCTCCCCTATTATTTGGTGAAGTTTATCTGAGATGATAACTTCCTGCTATGTTGTGCATATTCAGGCACCAATTTGCTGATTATTTCTTTTTGTAATTGACTTTTGCAGGGAGTCCTGGATGGGAAATACGATGACCTTTCAGAACAATCATTCTATATGGTCGGTGGAATCGAGGAGGTCATTGCCAAGGCAGAGAAGATTGCCAAGGAATCTGCAGCTTAGATTATTAACTCCAGCAACTTTCTTTCATTATCTTCATCGATAACTACAGAAATAATTTAAGTTTCTGTGACTTTGGATTTTTTCCTGGGAGGACTAAGGGGTCCAAGATTTTCTGGTTTTTGTTTTTATATGCAATCCGGAATTGTGATAGAGAAGACATGGAGCTAAGGCTTACTTGCCAACCACCCACCCTTGACTCTCTGTTATGTCACATAATAAAGGGGGTAAAACGGCAAACTTGTATATTTTACTTTGAATTCATCTTGAGAATGTTGGTTGCCCAAATTATGAGGGGTTGTCTTTTCATTACTTTCGTCTTGAATACTTTCTGGTTTCCAGTTTTTGCCTGTCGTAATACTGTTATCTTCTCTAGTCTTCTAGTCGTCATGGTGGTATATTCCCAGTAAATGGATCAATATTCATGTCGAATAGTGAATACTGATCTCAAATTTGCTCTTTTGCTGACCATTCTTGAGAGATGATGTCGAGGACTTTCCATTGGTAGACTATGCATGCTCAATTGACTGAGAGTTTGAGCTCTGGTCGTATGTGTATCCTATCGAAATAGAAACCAAACGCTGACTAGATTGGTTTTGACAATAATTTTTAAGCTACCTTCTACTTGTACTTAGTTAGGGTCATGTAGGTGGTTGACTATATATGATTACTGCAATGACTTAGTTAGGGTCATGTAGGTGGCTGACTATATATGATTACTGCAATGACTTAGTTAGGGTCATGTAGGTGGCTTAATATATATGATACCTACTACAATGATAATATACTTGGGTACGTAAATCTTATCTTTATCTTATGAGATAGAGTCCTATACGTAGATCTTATCCCTTATTTACGAGATAGAGTTCTTGATAGATCCTTGAAGATGTAATTCTCAATATCCCTATCTTACGAAATAGAGTTCCCGATAGGTCCTTGAAGATGTAATTTTCAACTATCTTCTAAGATTATACATACCCTTGATAACTTAAGAAAAGTCATGTCTTGTTATATTACTTTTCAATACTTTTTGATCTATTTTTATCTTTCTCAAACAACATTGCCAACCTTTCACACTTCCGCATTATACATCTTGTGCAACTAAAGAGATATTTCCCCCCTATTGGACATATATTTGATGTAGTAGATTTCATTTTCCTCTACCTTATCATAAAGTAACACGTGGAAACTACCAATTTATTTTGATTTAAAAATAAAATCCACCCACGCCGCCGTATTCTCTTGCCTCTCCACCCTTCTGGGCGGCGCTTTCTAGTTTCTACGATTCTTCCTTCTCACCATATAATTGAGAAAAAAAATGTCAATCCTTTCTCTCTCCCTTTCTCCATTTCCAAATCCATCTCTCTCCCATCTCAGTTCCCATGCTCCCTCCCGTATCCAATCACTCCATCCTTCTTCATCCATGACCCTCCTCAAACCTCTCCACCACCACCTCCGTCGCCGTCTCTCCATCTCCGCCGCCGCAGCCGTCCGTCAAGACACTAATCTCTGGACAACCGCACCTCTCGTCACCGTTTCACCTGCCGCTGAATCTCTCTTCCACGTCACCATCGACGTGTCCGATTACCCTGACCTAGCTACCTCACACACCAAGGCAGGTCAGTATCTTCAGCTTCGGATTCCTGACGTTGAGAAACCGTCGTTTTTAGCGATTGCATCGCCGCCGTCGCTTGCTGCAGCAAAAGGTTTATTTGAGTTCCTTGTGAAAAGTATCTCTGGCTCTACAGCGGAGCTACTATGTGGATTGCAGAAAGGTGATGTTGTGGAGTTGAGTCAGGTTATGGGGAAAGGATTTGATTTGGATCAAATCTCTCCTGCGGAGGAGTATCAGACGGTCGTGATTTTCGCTACCGGATCTGGAATCAGGTAAACTATGACTCGATTGGAAACATTATATTTAACCTTTATTCTGTACTATTTTCCAAAATGATTTGCTATTCTGTAGTTCCGTTTGTGCTGGAGTATAGAGGAGTATTTTCGTTTTGTGTTCAGTTTTGAGATTGTTTGATAGATTTGGTTCAGCGATAAGCTAATACATTCCAGAGTGAGTTTAAATTGAGATGAATGATTTATGGAATAGTTTTTCTCTGTAAGAACCTCTTTTTATGGTTGATGAGATTATATGGTTAAGCTTTTGAAGTCAATTGCATATTCAGTAAGCTGTAAATGAGCTTGGATTGTAGGAAAACTACTTGAAAAATCTACTAGCTACGCCTATCGTTAATATGTTCTGCACACTCAACTTATATCATAATTGCTAGATGCTCTTGCATTTTTCCCTAGTGTAGAGGTGTGAGATGCCGCGTTGACTTTAGATCACATTTCGGTGTTCTTTTGTAGTAGTTTTTTCTAAGTTCTTTTCTAGTTAGCTTCAGTAAGATGGTTAGAACTTTAGCAACCAATCACTAATCATCATTTGAATGTGATCTTGTGAGTACATAGCTGATTCTATCAAGTTGAAGTTCACCAATGCTAAAAGCTGCAATTTTCAATAGATGGATCGTTGAGTTGTAAAGGTGATCTATTACATAGCTGCAAGCCTACTTCTCCTAATGTGAATGGTTGAACTTTGCATCATGCAGTTTCATCCCTTTCATATTAATATTTGTGTTAGTGAAAGGACGGAAAATATGTTGAGGTTTCACGTTTCTCTTTGAATTAGTTCAGTTTTTCTTTCGCCTGTTGCTCATTCTTTGATCTCAAATCTATTTTTGGCAGCCCAATTAGGTCCCTGATTGAGGCAGGGTTTGGTGCAGACAAGAGATCTGATGTTCGGCTATATTATGGTGCACGGAATTTGAAGAGAATGGCATATCAGGTTTGTTGTTTGCTTGCAACATGTAAACAAATTCTTTCTTCATTGTGGCAGAAATACAAGATAAACATTGTATCTGTTGTCCGATTTCTCTGCCCTTTAACTTTTACAGGATAGGTTTGAAAACTGGGCATCCTCTGGGGTTAAGGTTGTGCCAGTGTTGTCTCAGCCTGATGATGCTTGGACAGGTGAAGACGGCTATGTTCAGGTAATGATTATGTTTACATTGGTATCCTCTTATCATCTTATTTTGGTTTTCTTTGTTACTCAACAATAATAGTTGTTTTACCATCTGCTTTTGCAGGCAGCATTTGCCCGAGCTAAAAACATTTTTAATCCTCAATGCACCGGAGCAGTCCTCTGTGGTCAAAAGCAAATGGCTGAGGTTTGTAGTTTGTTTACTTTAGAAGATTTGCTGTTCGCCTGTTCCTATCTTGTCTCTTTCCTTGCTCTTTCTGCATTTTGGAGATGTCAATGGTCTCTCTTGTTTTGCACTTTGTTTTTGTTTCACTGCTACTTGACCCCTCACCATTTACTATTCATCTATGAATCAAGAGAGCTGAGATTTTGTGTGAGAATGGTAGAACAGTATTATAAATATAAGATGCCTGGACAAGCTGTATGGTGACCCAGACCTAAAGTGATTACAATAGGAAGATATAAAAGCTTTCCATATGTTATCTAGAACATCAAGAGCTGAGATTCGATCCCATGGATTGTAGAGCAAAAACTAATGTTTGCTTTAAGTCAGTTAAACAGCAGATGAGCATTCGGAAAGCTGATAATTTTGACATTATGGTGCATTAATTAGATCACTACTGCTAAAATAACTCTGACCAACAGTAACCCTGACCTTGGGATTCACAACTCCAAAGATATTAATCTTATAGACATCCAATGGATGGGCAAATTTTGATGTTGTAGAATATATTATTAAAAGATGACTAAGAAGGCAAACAGAAGAAGTGATTCTCATCAGTTAATGTGACAATTTGGTGTGGTAGAAGTACTTAATACTTAACGATGACTTTGCCAAATAACATGCTTTCTGGACTTATAAAGTTGGCTGGTTGTAAATCCTATCTGGTGTACTACCAATGCTGTCTCTTGTAAGGAAAGTAATGAAAATAATGCACAATGATCTAGCCTTCATTAAACTGTTAACTTCCATAAACACTTTGTGGGTTTACACAATCCATGAGATGCTTTTTGGTAGTTTCTGTAAAAGTTACTGCTTTTCTTCATTAATTTAGTGTTCTTCATTTGTTGTGATTCTCATTGTGTTTTACCTCATATTCGGACTATTAATAAAACAAGTAACCACCCTCAAGGGAGACTGAGTTGGTTGAGTAGGGGGTCTCAAGTTCGAAACCTCTTGCATGCTTTCTCGGTCGAGCTCATCGCATGGGGCTTGCCTAGTGCAATACATCTCTTGTGTGGTTTGCTAGCCATTATGCTAGACCGGAGTTCACCCTGTGCGCACTTGAAAGGTAGTGGAGGTAGTGGCTGTGGATTCCCTTGTCATGAAAATAATAGTAGTAGTCAATAACTTACGAAGAAGAACTTGAAAAGAAAACATTAATTTTGATTGAATAAGAACTCTAATATGAACTGAGTTCTGCTATAGAAAATTATGAGTTAAGAGCTAAGTTGCGCGGACTCTTCTCTTTCCATGCTGCACCTGTATCGGATTCTCCAAGAATAGACTACTTTTGGGGATCCAACATGCACCCGTTGATATTTTTTAAGAGTCTGAGCAACATATGTTTTTGGATGATAAAATTTGATAAGAGACTTGCTTGGATGTATTTCTATAAAATAGCAGTGTAGAACATAGTGGTTAGATTCCATTTGTCCATTGATTAAGGTGATTAGTTTGGAAGTCTTGGTGTTTGTATGGGATTAGGCCCATGGGATTTTAACTTTCATTAAGAAAGGTCTACATCGTAACTTGCTTTAGCAAGTGCATTTTCGCTAAGTGTATATATAGTTTTGGATTGGCACGACCGGGTAGATAAATGCAACTTGTTCCTCCAACTGAAAGTAGGAATAAGAATATCACTTGGATACATTGATTTAATTCATTCACAATATAATTCTGCTTGAAAAGAAGAAGAATAACAAACTTCCCTAGTTTCCTGCCGCATATTTGGAAAAACACAAGCAAGTCATTATCTGCATAAGTCAGCAGCTCCAGCATCCCCCTTAAGTGCAAAGAATTTTAGGTAACCTAAAAAAGAGGAATGCAATTCTGCAGGCAGCTTATTTTCATCGAACATTTTCAGTAAAATTTAGTGACTTGTTCCTCTAACTGCGAGTTGATTTAGTTTGTGACTGAAATATTAAAACAACATTTATTTTGATGTAGAATTTCTGCAAATTTCACTGTTTAATGGATATCCAAACTGGTAAAAACAGAGCGTGAGAATCCATAAGCCGGTTATTGTTGCAACATCGTACCTACTTATTGTGAACTGCTTCATTATTTAGGAAGGAGTATTTTCTGTAATTTTTCTTGCCAATCAGTATAATTGTGAAGAACCTGCCTGTTGTTGAAGGGGTTCAATATTCTTGGTTTATGAGTGCCATGTACTATTTATAACTAGACATGAGTGCAGAAGCTTTCATTCAGTGTAACATGAGCGTCAATATGTTTGGATCTTCGGCCCTGATTTACAATTTCTATCCCCTGATTCTTCTTGCAGGAGGTGACTTCTCTTCTTGTAGCAGATGGAGTCTCAACCGAGAAGATTCTGAAGAACTTCTAAACAAATCCAATTTTGGTTCGTCGTGTTGTATTAGTGTCTAGTATAAAATCAATTTATTCGATTTCACCTGCTGGCTTCAAGGTATTCAGCATGGTCAAACAACATAATGTAACAATGTTAGCCATCAGGCTATACAAAGTCCAATGTGGCTCATATATGCATTCAATCAAATTAATTGTTGGATAGACAGCACTAAAGAAGGCAAAGACTATAATACCACTGTTCTGGCTAGTTTTTGTTTATTGAGTAGGGAGGTGCATAACATTTGAAAGCTCAAGATGTTAATTTATGATTTTCGTTTGTGTGTGTTTGTTGTGTTACCATTATAGGATTTGGGGACTTTCTCAATTTCAATCAAATATAATGGGCAAAGTAAGTTAAGTATATGATTGAAACTGAAAGTACTTGTTTTTTACAGACTTGAAAGGATCAAGAAGATTCATCATTTTCTCATAGTTTTGTTTAGGCATTTACTCTTTCAAAAGTTATGGCACATGAAACGTGAGTGGATTATAATAGTTTTTTCTCATGAGAGAATTACTAAGTGTACCTCAATGAGGAATCTCAATGTAGACATGCCAGGTTGATTGGCAAATCCAAAAGCGACGCAAGAGGGTTAATTAAAAAGGATAGTTCACGACCCTAACT
Source organism: Solanum chiquidenum (assembly GCA_029582725.1). Classification (NCBI taxonomy): domain Eukaryota; kingdom Viridiplantae; phylum Streptophyta; class Magnoliopsida; order Solanales; family Solanaceae; genus Solanum; species Solanum chiquidenum. The sequence goes on from JAJOOS010012570.1 coordinate 46,552, forward strand.
TATTTGGGATTAAGACATTATTGTTGTTGTTTTGTTAGATTACTTATGATAATTGAAAGAGAGACATCGATGGAGTATCAACAATTATAGGTTGCCACTAAAAGTTAAAAGATAATAAAATTGTCAAAGTCTTGTTAGTCACTAAAAGTATGTATGAGTGGCAAGTATAGTTGCCGCTAACAGTAAATATATTCCACGGTAAAAGAATGTATTAGTGGCAACTACTATCGCCGCTAAAGATAAATATAAGATGCAAGTCTATACGTCTGTAAAAGAATGTATAGTGGCAACTATGGTCGCCGCTAAAGCACATAATAGCCGCCACTAAAGGTAAATATTAGATGCAAGTCTATTCGTCGTTAAAAGTATGTAGAAGTGGCAACTCTTATCGCCGCTAAAGCTTATAATAGTTGCCACTAAAGATAAATATGTTTGTCGCTAAAAGTGTGTATTAGTGACAACTTTTGTCGCCGCTAATGCACATAATAGTCGCCACTAAAGGTAATTATTAGATGCAAGTCTATTCGTCGCTAAAAGTATGTATTAGTGGCAACTATTACCGCTGCTTAATGGCAACTGCTGTCGCCGCTAAAGCACATAATAGTCGCCACTAAAGGTAAATTTATTTGTCAGTAGAAGTATGTATTAGTGGCAACTGTTGTCGCCGCTAATGCACATAATAGTCGCCACTAAAGTTAAATATGTTCGTCGCTAAAACTATTATTAGTGGCAGCTTTTGTCGCCGCTAAAGCTCATAATAGTCGCCTCTAAAGTTAAATATATTCGTCGCTAAAAGTATTATTAGTGGCAGCTATTGTCGCTGCTAAAGCTCATAATACTCGCCACTAAAGTTAAATATATTTGTCTAAAAGTATTATTAGTGGCAGTTATTGTCGCCGCTAAAGCTCATAATAGTTGCCACTAAAGGTTAATATCAGGTGCAAGTCTATCCGTCTCTAAAAGTATGTATTAGTGGCAACTACTGTCGCCATGAAAGGTCATAGTAGTCGCCACGAAAGGTAAATCTTAGATGCAAGTCTATTTGTCGCTTCAAGTATGTATTAGTGGCAACTATTGTCGCCGCCAAAGCTCATAATAAATGCCACAAAAGGTAAAATTAGATGCAAGTCTATTCGTTTGTAGACAGAGATATATTTTCACCTAAATATACTTTTTTTTTTCTTCTTTAGCATAAGGTTTGTCTCCTACTACTAAATCATAAGCATCTAGATTTTTTAATTATTAGTAACGACGAGATCTATTATCACCTTTTGCATGTCCTCTATTCGTTTGTAGACAGAGATATATTTTCTCCTAAATATACTTTTTTTCTTCTTCTTTAGCATAAGGTTTGTCTCCTACTACTAAATCATAAGCATCTAGATTTTTTAATTATTAGTAACGACGAGATCTATTATCACTTTTTGCATGTCCTCTAAAATTTAATGTAGGTGCAACTTCTCCCAATTTATGGCCTACCATACTATCCGTTATATAAATAGGTATAAGTGGCAAGTATAGTCGTCGCTAAAGCTTATGTTTGTCTCCCAGACAACATTATTGGCAGTTGTAGATGCTGCTAAAGCTTATATATTGCCACTTAAAGTTAGCAACTGTGGCACCTCTCGTTCTCACTAGATCCTATATGAATCGGTGTTAAAAGTATAGTAGCAACTTTTGTCACCAATTTTTTTTCTTTCACGACAATCATTTAGCATGGCATTCAAGTACTTCAATACAATAAATGAATTCACAAAAGTATTTCACATGTCATTCAATCAAGTGAAAGGTTTAAGATATATCATCTATAAAGCCATCAGTTGTCAATTGTCATCTTTAGATCTAGGTGAAGTCAATTATATTGTCCATACAACATCACATAACACCACCTCAGATTGCCAACTGACTAACCAGAAGTTTACCTGTCATAATCCACCTTTCACATTAATATGTGACTTGACCTGCCTGCTGTTCGAAACTTCACTAAACATAAAGAGAATAGTTTAGCAACAAGATGTCATACAGTTAATAAACAGCAGAATCATTAGTAGCACAAATGTGCTGGTCAGTTTTAAGATTCAACAGTAGGAAATTTGGGGTTTAGACCCCATAAATATTACAGTCCAACTGTAATTCGCAATGGCCATCTACGTCACCACAAAATGGAAAATTAACATGAATCGGGTAGCATCCTAAGCATTTTGAATCACACGAGCACCACTGTTATCACTTTCCTTGAGCACCTCAGAAGTATGGTCCACTTGCTCGCCATTTCTTTCCTTTTTGTCATGAGGTTGATGGTTGTCCTTCGACACTTCAACTGAGCGGCGATGCGTATGGTTGGAATGGTGATGACGGTGATGACCATGTCGATGATGATTCTTTCTGTGCTTATCTTTTCTATCTAATTCCTCATTCTCATCAGAAGATTTACCTAAGAATCTACTTCTCCCATGCCTAAAATCTTCAGGATCCGAAGACCTTGAGTCGTGACTATGGGGTCTGTGATGACGTTTCTTATGTTTTCCATGATTACTACGGTTCACTTTTTCTTCATCGCTAGAAGAGACAGAAGCATCTGAGTCCAACCTTCCATGACGTTTATGATGCTTTGCGTTGCTTCGTTTCCTAGCTGCAACATGGTCATCATCACTGGAAGACTCTGCTCCATTCGGTTGTGATCGTCGATGACGTTTGTGATGCTTTGAATGGTGTTTTCTTCCCACGTCTTCATCATCTGAAGAGTCGGAGGAATTATAATCAGAGTATCTATCATGATGCCTATGCTTCTTGTGGCCCCGCTTCTTTCTTCTTCTCTCTTCTTCTGAATCACCATCATATTCCCTACAGCTATCATCACCGGAATCAGAGGACCTTCTCTTTGGCTTCCGCTTGGAATTCTTGTCCTTCCTATCCAAATCAACCAAATCTGAGCTATGGTGTTTCCTGTGCTTCTTATGGGACTTTCTCGTGGATTTTTTCTTTTCATATTCACTGTCAGTGTCACTCCCACTATCAGACCCCGAGTCAGATTTCCTTTTATGCTTAGCTGCCTTGGTTTTCTCTCCAGCTTCAGCATCAGACTTCAAATTAGCTGAAGCTTCAAGTTTTTGCTCCCATTTCAAGTGGCCTTCTTTCTTCTCAAGAGCTCTCTTCTTTTTCTCCTCGACCAACTGCATAAACTTCTTGGCATCCATCCAGATGTAAGAGACAAACAAATCTCTGCATTTTGGTATGATGATGACCAGAAGTGCATCTCAAAGAAGAGAAAGGAAACAATGTTAGTTCTTCCACCACTAATATCCACCATTAATGAGAGCTTGTTTGTATGAGAGAGTAAATTTACTTCAAATTGAACAAAGGACGATCAATTTAAAGGCAAATGCCCATGCAGAGAGTTTGAGCATGCATATGTGATAGGCTATTAACCAAAGTAGACCTACCCAAGGGACAGTAAGAAATGTGGACGATTTAGGAAAATGATTCACAAAGGACTTCAGGCTATAAATAAAATTTAACTGCAATATGGTATCAAACCAGGAATCCACATTCATTAATGATATGGGGAAATAATTTATTACTGTAATATTTTATCAAACCAAATATGTCACAGGCGCTAATCTCATATCTAGGAGCAATTAAACTAATTATGTCCTTTAAGTAACATATTGTTTCTCATTATTTTGAGCATAACACTGAATACATATATGGCAAATAGTTGCAAACATTAAAAGTTACCAACCACCAAGCCAAGCACTAATAATTATGCAACACAATATATATTTCAATATTCATCATTGTCATTCCATTCTCAAATGAAGTTACAATTGACGGGTGCAAAGACGAAAAAAAGAAATAGAATTGCAAACTGAAACAGGTCTCTTACCTTATAACAAAGAAACAGATAGCCAAAAGTCTGATCTCTAGCTCAAATCACCCCCCTACCAACTTCCCCAAAGAATCTGCATTTCCAAAAAAAAAAAAAGAAGAGGTTATACAACTTTTGCACACCTAAACAATATGAATCAATTGCTTTTCATGATTAAAGAGACAACTATTCAATGGCCATTAGCAATTCGAACAGTAAGTTCTTGACAATATAACATCCTTTATTAATGGACTGATATACTTTTTTTCTTAATTGATTACTATAAATTGATGGGGTTAGTATTTTTTTATAACCGAGAAATCCGTCTGTGACCCGCCCTTTGGACCAATCATAGCCTTCTAAACTCGGTGGATAATGGGCCCGCCCCTCTACCCTTCTCCACTTAAATACCGGGCTTCGCTTTGCATGGTGTGGGGCTTGAACCTGCGACCTAAGCCACAAATCCTCCACCTTTTGCACTCAAGCTAGGCCTTGGGGGCAATTGATGGGGTTAGTTTTCCTCACTTATTCTATCAAGATATTGAGTTTACCTATTTATATATAATAGAAGACATTTTTATTGAATCTTCAACTCAAAATAAGTTTATGAGAGAGCTTCCCTGTCTCTTGCTGTAGATAATTAATTTAGAATTTTTCTTTGGATCCTAATAGGGGGCATTATTTTCATCAAGATGAATTTGGTCTTCTGCAAAGATTGTGTCCCTGCAAGAATTTCTTGTAACAGCATGTTATAGTTGTAATTCTGTCTCAGCGCTGTCTACTTCTGTATGTTTTGAACTTCTAGTTTTTTGACATTCAGGTATAAGTATGTCAATTTTTTTGACGAGACTCTGAATTTTGATTGCATTGTTGCTATTGTTTGATGTACCCTGGTCAGTTATTAGTTGTATGTGGGTTTAGCAATGATTGCCTGGACTTTTAGGCTAAAGAAGAGCTATAAAAGGTGAAACATAACTTGACTTGGTGCCTTAGGTTTTGGGGAAGATTTACTGTTATATAATGTATGCGCATCTGTAGAGAACCAACCTGTCGCTTCCAATTAATGTTGGAAAACCTTTTAACCTTCTACAAGGCAAACCTTTTAAGAACTGAGCAACATTTTTATGCGCATTTAGAAGCTAAGCAAGACTACATCATACTAGCATTATGTTGCACATGGACATGGATTGGCATGTAAATTTGAAAAATTATGAGGACATGATATTATTTCTCTGTATGCTCTAAACATAAAACTAAAGAAGTAGCAAGTAGTACCCATTCAAGAAATAAATTGGTAACTATTAATGAAGGGCAAATGGGATATACTTTGTTAGCTTTACGGGTCTAACATCACAAACAATATAGTGAAGTGCATCACCTAAAATAAAATGTTTTCTATTACGAAAAACCACACTTCAAAACTAGTGGTGCCAATAGTCCAAATATAAAAGATACAAGTAGATACATAGCTATATGGCTGTCATATATGAATCAATGTTGTGTCAAAGTTGATTGTGAAAAGTATAGGCAGCATGAAATTTGATGTTCGTGCTTCCCAGTATAGAGAAACATGGATTTGGGGTGGGTAAAGGGGCAGAGGAAGTTTCCCTATCGGTTTCTAAAAGCACTAGATACCTGTCCTGCCTTAGCTTGGCCAATAAAAGAACTACACCCTGATTAAAATTAATTTCATGTAGAACTTTGTCCCTCCTGATTTAGACACCCACCTCACTACTATTCAATTTGGGGACAAATCAAGCTTCTTAGACCTAAAATAAAGAGATTTTCAACCTAAGGCAACAGAATAAAACCCTGGAAAGCTAGTAACCTCGCCAAATAAAATTCACCAAAAAAAGTAAACAACAAGAAAAGGACAAGGAATTTGGAAGCAGCTGGCATTTTTACAATCAGACCCACCTCAGTACTATCCAATTTGAGGACAAGTCAAGCTTCTTAGACTAAAACTAACGAGCTTTTCAACATAAACTGAAGCAACAGAAAAAAACCCACCTCAGTACTATATTTGAGGACAAATCAAGCTTCTTAGACTAAAATTAACGAGCTTTTCAACATAAACTGAAGCTACAGAACAAAAACCCACCTCAGTACTATTTGATTTGTGGACAAATCAAACTTCTTAGACTAAAATTAACGAGATTTTCAATGTAAATTGACGCAACAGAACAAAACCCTAGAATGCTAGTAGCCTCACCAAAAAGTATGCAACAAATAAGAAAAGGGACAAGGAATTTTGAAAAAAGCTGGCATTTTTACAATCCAGACCCACCTCAGTACTATCCGATTTGAGGACAAATCAAGTTTCTTAGACTAAAATTAACGAGCTTTTCAATGTAAATTGAAGCAACAGAACAAACCCATCTCAGTACTATCCGATTTGAGGACACATCAAGCTTCTTAGACTAAAATTAACAATATTTTCACTGTAAATTGAAAGCTCTAGAATGCTAGTAACCTCACCAAAAAGAATAGAACAAACAAGAAAAAGGACAAGGAATTTTGAGCTAGATAGCGTTTCCAAACCCACCTCAGCATTATTCAATTTGAGGACAAATCACGCTTCTTAGACTAAAAGTAACGAGCTTTTCAATGTAAATTGAAGTAACAGAACAAAACCCATCTCAGCACTATACGATTTGAGGACAAATCAAGCTTCCTGGACTAAACTTAACGAGATATTCAACCAAAACTAAAGCAACAGGAAAAAAACCCTAGAATGCTAGTAACCTCACCAAATAAATTCACCAAAAAAGTATAGATTTTCAACATAAACAGAAGCAACAGAATAAAACCCTAGAATACAAGTAGCCTCACCAAAAAAGTACAGATTTTCAACGTAAATAGAAGCAACAGAACAAAACCCTAGAAATGCTACTAACCTCACATAAAATTCACCAAAAAAGAGTATACAACAACAAGAAAAAGGCCAAGGGATATTAAAGCAGCTGGAGTTTTCAGATCAACATACCTGAGGAACCAGAAAAGGAGAAAAATGAGAAGATTTGTTGAAAAGGGAGAAGAGCTTTGACTCGTTGATAGGAGATGCCCAAATTGTGTCAGAGAGACAAAAATGGGAGGAATTGGGGATATATATTGAAAAAGGAAAAAACAAGATATAAATCTAAAGTCTTGTTACATAATTTTTCTGTTTTATTTTAATTGAAAAATAATTTTTATTTTAAGTTGTTTTAAGCTAAAAATACGTAAAATGTCCCGAGATTTCTTTTTATCTTATGGTGTTCAAATATGTTATACTAGGTAAATTATTCGTGCTTTGCACGCGATTGAACTCTTTTATTAAGCTTACATATGATTATTCAGTAATATCTGTATTTTTTATACATACTCTACATTGTCGATAACATTTTATCTTAAGGCAAAATATTCCTCCTAGATCTTAAAGTGCTATATTAATAACATAAAAACATACCAGAATTTGTAACAATATAATGAAACAGAAAAGAAAAAATTGAGCCCACTGAATGCACAGTATCCCTTAAGAAAATTATTCCCCTCTAGTACTCGAGGTTTAAAGGAATAGATCTTCTCAGGATATAACGATTTTATTCACCAGTGTATTGATACAAATACAATGGTGTAGTAAGCCACTCAACAGGAGCAAAGTACATGAATATTTATTTGTGCAGAAGAAAAAGAAGTTCAGAATTTTCATTGTTTTAAAATGAGAGGAAATCCCTATATTTATAGACAACAAAGGGTAGTGCCAATAAATGTTTATTGTTCTTTATCAGAAAGGTCACAACTCTTTGAAAAAGTTACAACTCTTCGGGAAGGTAACAACCTTTCATAAAAGTCACAACTTTTCATAAAAGTTGAAACTCTTCGTAAAAGTCACAACTTTTCATTAAAGTTGCAACTCTTCATAAAAGTCATAACTTTTTCATAAAAATCACAACGTTTCATGAAAGTGGAGGCTATTTTTGGAAATAAATAAATATAAAAAGGAATCCTGATTTGTGGTGGTGCCACGTAGGCGAGCCTAGGATTCTCTTTTATATATATATAATTTGAAAAGTTAAAATTATAGAATTATCACACAAAAGAGAATAAAGTATTTTTAGAAAAAAATCAGATTAAAAAATAAACTAAAACAAATAAATAGTGAGAATATTAATTATTTCATATTCTCTTTACATAAAATAACATAAATATTATATTTAATGTGTTAATTTTATACCTAAAAAAACATACTAACGAGCATGATACAAATTATGGAAAGCTTACCATAACAATAATATACCTGATATAATTTACAAATGAAGTTTATGAAAAAGAGTATGTACACGTTCTTATTACTTTCTTGTGAATATAGATAAATTATTTTTGATCGATGATTTGTCCAAATAATGTGAGAAAAAAATAACAATAATACGATAATTAAAGCTAGATACAACCTAATTTTTTTTTAAGTCATCCCATGATTGATTATCCCATAATTATTATCCTATCCTTAATGTGGAATAAAAATAACTCTACAATTCGTAAATTTATCCCAATCAAATATGAGATAAACTTGTCCTCAAATTAATATCCAAAGTAATTCTCTCATATCAAACGAGCCCTTAACCCCCTCCCCCTAAACTTGACGTAAATTATAAATTTCGTCCCTCAAGCTATTAACAACCTTAAAAATACTCTCTTCTTGAACAACTAAACTTAGATACATCCCGATCTGCCACATAACATATTAAGTAGTCTCAATCTCTTGTAGGAGCATACAATTTTTATTAAAAAATTAAATATATATTTCACTCATATTATAAAATTGAAAGTATATTTAAATTCAATTAATCAGCTAAAAAGATGTTTTTAAGACAAAATAATAATTTACGCGTAATGTTTTCAATACTTCCCTCGAAATAATACGCACCAAAATACACGCTTGGGATTTTTCGCCGAAGCTCTCATTTTCTTCTTCTTCTTCTTCTTCATACAACAAATACAGAACTCCATATTCGTTGCTAATCATCATCATTACTACAAAAGGTTCACCGGAAAACATGGCGTCACCGTCGTCGTCGGCCAACGTCATGCTGGCGATCTTCGAGAAGAAAACCGTATCACTCGATCTCTATCGTCCATTACGAAACTACATCGTTTTCAACTACTCCGAACGCGAAGCTCAAAACCTGGAAGATGATCTCCACACTATCAAACAGTACCGGTCCGAAATCGAACGTGTCCCCGCCGATTCGCTACCTGCTCGCCGTGACATGTTGCAAAATTACTATAAAGCCCTCTGCGCTGTTGAATCTCGCTTCCCTATATCTCCTGATAAGGATCACATCAATTCTGTGTATTTTACTTGGTACGATACTTTCAAGATCAAGCTGAAAGCTGTGCAGCAGAACATTCATCTAGGTATTGAATCAGCTTCATTTGATTGTACTTGAAATTATGCGTACAATAGGTGATACGTGAAGTACAACATAGAATTGCTTTGCTCTTGATTTTGAGCTGCTAACATACACTGGTCTAATTTTCATTTCAAAATGCATTAAGTATCCTGGAGTTAGGATTTTGGAATAACGTCTGAATTTGCTAAACTTTAACAAGATTAAAATTTTAATCGACTGATGCAGAAGGTAATAGATAAAAAGTAGTGCAATGCATCAGTTGGAGGCTGGTCCTGTTTGGTTTGGGATCTGGAAAATGAATGACTGTTTAGAAAAGCTGGTATTAGGTAGGTGACTATAATCAATCAGCGTCATTGAAACTATATGGTCACTTGCAAAAGTTAATCTTTTTCGAGGAGTAACTGACCATTGGATTTGATCGAAAAATCTCGTATAACAGAAAACAGTGATTAAATAAGTAGGAGCTTCAAAACCAAACAGGGCAAAGGTATTAAATGATTAGTTTCATGCCAATATCTAAATTGTTGTTAAAATTCAAACTTGCACCTTCTCTATATAATATGGTGACCTTATGAACTTACAGAAGTCAAATCTAAGCTTAGTTAATATCATCTTGTTATATTATTTATATAGCCTTTTTTTTTGCCACAGAGAAAGCTGCAGTTTTGTTCAATCTAGGGGCAGTGCACAGTCAGATGGGATTGAGTTTGGATCGATCCGCAGTGGAGGGGCGAAGGCAGGCATCACATTCCTTCATTGCTGCAGCTGGGGCATACGCCTTCCTGAGAGACAATGTGGCAATGAAGGCATCGATGGGTACCTCCACCACGGTTGACATGTCAGTGGAATGTGCTGGGATGTTGGAAAGACTCATGCTAGCGCAGGCTCAGGAGTGTGTTTTTGAGAATACTATTGCCAAGGGAAGCACACCTGGAGTCTGTGCAAAGATTTCAAGACAGGTTGTCTATTGGTTATAGTACCTTATTTGTTTCAGCTTTTGCCACTGCATATTCTCTGTAGTTTAGTGAAGTTATCTTTTTATTTAATTGTATGGTAGATAACAAACACCCCTCTTGCATAGGATTCAGCAAATACATTTCCCGATATATGATTATAATTAAAAAATCATTCTTGATATTATGTAGGCCATGACATATTCTGGCTGGTCTGTTATTTTTATGTAAGATGATGAAGTTTCTCTTTGCATTAATAAATGCAACATTTAGTTTTAAAATGAGTTTGCACATATGATTACAGGTAGGGATTTATTATGAGGAAGCCTTGGCAGCATTAAATGTTGCACCTTTAACCTACCACTTTGACAAGGGTTGGCTGGCTCATGTTCAGCTTAAGGCTGCCTTGTTTTATGCTGAGGCCTGCTATAGGTACGGTATGGAGCTCCATGAGAAAGAAGAAATTGCAGAGGAAATTGCGAGGTTGAAGAGTGGGATTAGTGCATTGTTGGAGGCCAAAAAAACTTCTTCAAAAGGAGCAGCACAGCAGCTCTTGGATGCAATTAATAAGCTAGACACTAATTTAAATCAAAACTTGGCGAGAGCTGTGAAGGAGAATGATAGAGTATACCTCATGAGAGTTCCACAAGCCAGTTCTTTGCCTCCTCTTCCAGCATTTGCGATGGTCAAACCTATGCCAATGAATGATGTTCTGGACGCAAGCAAGGAGAAGATGTTTGCTAGTCTTGTTCCTGATAACAGTGCTAAAGCTCTGTCCAGGTACACTGAAATGGTTGATGACGTCATTCGGGCTCAAGCTGAGAGATTGCAACAGGGAAGTGAGCTAGCTCGAGTAAAGCTAAAGGAAATGGACTTGCCTGATTCTATTCTTGCATTGGAGGGAAACTTAACTCTACCCATGGCCTTAAAAGAAGATGTAGATGCAGTTCAAATTTGTGGTGGTCCAGCTGGTTTAGAAGCTGAGCTACAGCAGCTCAATGATCTGAAGAGGGTGAACCAGGAATTACTGATCCAAACTGAGGAGCTTTTGCAAAAAGAAGCAACAGAAGATGCTCAATTTAGAAGTCAATTTGGAACACGTTGGACAAGACCTCAATCTAGTACTCTTACAAAGAACCTACAGGATAGGTTAAACAGGTTTGCAGGTAACTTGAAGCAAGCTGCAGAGAGTGATACCAGGATTGAACGATCAGTGAGGGATCATGCAGCACTAATGTCGATACTTGATCGCCGTCCAGTATGTATTTACTGAGCATTTAGATTCTTTGTGAAACCTTATTTTAGATAACTAGCAATGTAATGTGTATTTAGCTCCGTCACGAATTTCACTCATCAAGACATGTAGATAAGAATTCTGACGTTCTACGCTGTGGGTTCTGTAAATAGACATAATATTAGTGGGTATTCTTAGGATAGTCGTCACATTATGAGATATCAAAATAAGATCTTTTCGACAACTTGTGACATTGGGATTTGAGAGAGCTTAGTGATTTGTTTGACATGTATTTAATATATACTGCCATTCCCGGGACCCGCACATAGCGGGAAATTAGTGCACCAGGCTGCTTTTGTTTTTGTGTTGTTTCTATTACTCTCAATTTTTTAAAAAAAATATATGCTGTCATTCATAATTTAACTGGTTAAAATAATTATATTTGGATTCTTAGATATTTGATTTCAACTACACAACACTGAAGTGCCTGCTCTTTAGTATGTTGTATGTATGTGCCGTGTTACAGTTGGAGAAGAAGTTCATAGTTAAAGTCATTGCTTACAATGTGATGTTACTTTTATGTCTCCCCAAGTAGCTACCAGAAGCATAATCTAACCTGACACTTTTCTCTATGATAGATTGAATCTGCTCTTCCAACCTTGGCAAGACCAATCATGTCATTGGATGCCAATGAAGATGCCATTGCGGGAGCTCTGAAACAGAGCTTGGTAAGACTAGTTTACAAGGCTACATGTGTGTTACTGTTCTTGCTGTATCCTTTATCATGGGTTATGTTGCAGCCGTGTTTCTATAGCAGCTATAGAATATGTGTTTCTAGAGTAGCTATAGAATATTCTCTTGAAAACACTTCACTAGTGATGTTTACTAAAGAACGTTACCGGTTAATGTAACCTATTTACTAAAAGAAAGTATACAGCACCTGCATGTTTTGCTTTAAAAGGCATAGCTACTTTCAGTTTGAAAATTGTCTAATTACTTACAAGATATAATCAAGTACCTTTTTCCTACAGAGACACCTTGCAAAAATTTATGTTGCAAGTTTCGGTGTATTAAAAGAATACTATATTAGTGAATACTCAAAAAGGAAACATGAAGATTCACCATAAGTAACAACAGTAGAAAAGAAAGCTTAATAACAAGCCTGATTAATGCCTAAGTTATGGTTTGATGAAAAAAGGTTGAATTTGTTTGGTGGTCCACCTGGAAGGTAAGGAACACAAGACATTTTGATTTTTGAGAGAAGAAAAGAACTGCTAGTATAGTGAAATACAAATGTATTACTACACCATCTTTTTGGTGCAATACAGCTTCTTTTAATGATGCTGAAACCATGACTGATTTTTTTAGCACTTTATACAAGTTGCAATGATGCTAACTGTGCATATTCTCCAGTGCTCACTTGTGCTGTTAATCAATATACTTATCCTTTACCGGTTAAAAATAAAAAGAAGATTGAATTTATGGATGTGGAAGACAAGGTTCCTGACTTCTGTTGGATCTATTTGGGGTATATTTTGTTTATTGGATGAACATTCTTTAAGTTGCAGCCACAATAATTGTTTCTACAAACTTATTTCATAAAAAATAAAGAAATAACCGCCTCCACAGACTCTTTCATGTTTTTGGTGCTTATATTTGCAGAGACAATTAGAAGGTCTTGGCGCTCAGCGTGCAGGGCTTGAAGATATGCTGAAAGAAATGAAGAGGAAGGTATGATAACATAGCCACTTGTACCTTATGCAGTATAAATTTTGAATTCTAATTCTAAAGAGGTGGATATATTTTAAATTCAGAACTTTTAGCTTATGTATATAGTTATTAAGTATGTACTTCTTTTGCTCATAGGATTGTTAATCAAGTATGATCTTTTGAGTTTCTTGAAAGAAGCGGAAACAAAGGTCATTTGCTAGTTCATTCATAAGAGGTCTTATTTTGTCTGCTACTTGATAGTACTTATCATGGTACAAGTCACATTGCTCTTGTTGTTGCTAATTCCTATGTGCATGGTCCTTCTGGGGGCATCATAGTGTATCATGACCCTACTTTGGTTATAGCTACTTCTTTTCAAGTCTATAGATGTGGTCTCACAGCTCCATTTCCTTGTGGAGCTTAGGAAGTCAAAGAGTTCCAACGCTGCACATGAAAGATAGCATTAGCCTTAAAGAAGCAAACACATAAGGTTAACACTAGTTCCTACTGGGTTTGGTGGTTTCTCTTTAATCGTCATCCATTGACAACAGGTCACCGAAAATGAATTGCACTTTGTCTTGGTCAAACATTTTTGTTTCCATAGGAAAGGTGCTTGTTTCTCGGTATTTGTTTTGCTTCTTTGCTCACTGATCCAGGATTTGTGGGATCCAGCTTTACATTTATATTGTGGGGTATTGCACAGGATGATATACTTCCTAAGCTGATGACATCCACTGGCTCCCACGAGGATCTTTTCAGAAAAGAGATCGCGAAATATGATCATATTTGTGAAGAAATTTCCAAGAACCTTGAGGCACAAGAACAATTGTTGCTGCAGATTCAGGTCTCTGATATAAAGTTTAAATTTCTGGGATTTCACTTTTTAGTTTTTACTGCTGTTTTCTTTCAGATGCTGAAGCATCTGCCTTGAGCTTTTAATATCATGACTATTCTAGGGGGACATTAACCTGGTGAATTATGATTGCACATTCTAGTCCAATGCCACATTTTGCATTTCTTCCAAAATTCTATGTATCTGGATTGATATTTGGAGTAGTATCTTGTTAAAATGAAATTGGGATTTTCCTTTGCATTTCTGATATTTTCTTCTTCTGATTTTGAGAAGTGGGGATAATATTTGGTTGAAACTAAGTGAGGGAAGCAGGATATGTTTGCTTCTATATTGTAATCCCTTTTGCCTGTTGTATGGAGTTTTACTAATGAAATTATCTACCTTATCAAAGAAAACTTACGAAGCTATTAAGGAGATTGTTCGAAAAAGGGAAGGGTCAAGGAGATAAAAGATGATCTACTACTTGATTGCAATGGCTTTCTTATGGGGTTTGTAGTGCACTGCTTTGTGATAAACAATGCTTAACGTTTGAAAATCTTTGTGTAAAACTAAAGCCCTATTGATGGCTGAACGACGTAAAAAATCCCACTTCTAGAAAGACCAACTTACTATGACTATTATTTCAATGTATATCTTTGAGTGCTCTCTAATAATATTTTTCATTTGCAGGCTCAAAATGTGGACTTCGCTTCTACTTTCAATCTTGAGGATTATAAAGGTATCTGCACTATCTTTCAGGGATACTACCTGAAGCATGTTGAAGCTTTAATTTTTATGGTGCCCTGTGGCGTTAATAAACAAGTCCTGTATAGAAGTAGGTTGCAGTCACTTGTTTTTGCAAGTCTAGTTTCCCCAGGAACATGGTGAACTGCTGTCACACCCATAAATAGATCTATTTCCATATTTTATGATCACATTGCAGGACAGGATGCGGGAAGCACTGGTTGGTGCACTAGGGTGTCTGTTTTTTTCATTTATGAGTGAAGCTTTACCACATTGAAAGGCCAACTTAGTATTCTTATATAACATCGAAAGATACTAACAAGCGAGACTTTTTCACTACTAATGTCAATTAGCAGAAAGACCAATTTAGTATTCTTATTGAGCAAGATGAGAAGTACAAAAATGTAATGACCCAAAAGTGATGTTACCTGGATGAGCGGAATTCCTTGTTCACCCTACACATGTCGGAAGCCAGGGACACCAGGAGGCTATGGAATTAAGACAAAAGACCTCGATAATATTGTCAATAAGTCAGGAAGTGTAGAAGCTTGCTGCTTCCGTTTGCAGCAACCAATACCAAAGGAACAATGAACCATGTTCAACCCAAATAAAACTATAGATGTCTGATTTGCTTACTCTGAAATGTTGCTCTTGCTATTAATTTTTTTGTCCAATGTTGATTTCTATTACCAGCAGTATTAGTTAGTTTTTATTCGCTCAATGTTACAGCATCCCGTGAGCGAACCTATAAGCAAATCGAAGCTGCCATTTCAAAATATCAAGAGATAAAGGAGAATATCAACGAGGGATTGAAGTTCTATGTTACACTTCAGGTATGGAATTATTCATCTGTTTCAGAAAGGGGGTGTGTGTGTGTGCTGGGATTCACATTCCTCTGCCTTTCGACTGAAGGATGACGAATTGACATTCTCCTTTCATGGGTTAAACAGGACGCGATCACAAATGTAAAGCAACAGGGTAGTGATTTTGTGATGACAAGGAACATGCAGTGCCGAGAAATGATGGATGACGTGCAGAGACAAATGTCAGGTCTTAGTTTCCAGGAGAATAAAGGTTCAAATGGCTATAATTATCCTTCTGCTGCTCAGTCTCATCAGGTTCCAAGATCCAATCCCCAACCGCCAGTAGACCCCGCGAATATTCCCAATGCTGTTCAACCTCCGGCTCCTACTTACCAACCCCCTCATCAGCCTGCAATGCCTGGTTATACTCAAAATCCACCACCTTATGGTGCTCCACAGCAGCAGCCTCCACCGCCTTACAATTTGCAAGCTTCTGGTCCACCATATCCACCAACTCAACATCAACAACAGCCTCCACCGAACCACGAGTATGGCCAACCTGCATATCCGGGGTGGCGGGGTCCCTACTATAATGCACCTCCTCAGCAACCTGCACCTCTGCAGCAACAAGGTTCTATGCCTCGACCTCCTTATACCGTCCCTTCTCCGTATCACCTTCCTCCCCATCAGAGTGGCTATTACCGGCAATGATAGTTTTTTGTCTGTCTGCTTCTGCAGTATATTTTGAGTCATTCTCAACAGAGGTTTCGATTCGTTAGTCGTCTCTGTTGATACCAGCTTTCCATTGGATCACATTATGAATTGTATGCAAGTTAATGAAACACATCTAGGTTTACATGTATGTATAGAGTTGGTCTCTTTGTATGATTCTTTATTCCGTGCGACTACTTAAATGCATTTTGGATTACTATTTTAAAGTTCTGCTTCTCTGTAAGCTATTACACAAGTTTCAAATTGAAAATATTTTTCTATGGTACCTACTTTGTATTGCTTTTCCAATAAAATTTTGAATAATTTTCTTTGGTATCACTATCACCTCCTCATGCTGGAATCACTTGTGTATCAAGATGTCAATCTGAGATCTTATTATTCTACTCGATGTCTGCCAACGAATAGAAGCTCGTGATATAGAAGTGAGAGATTAACTAGTTATACAACCCAAAAAAAAATGTACAGAGGAGAGTATGAATTAACTAAACGTCAACCTTGTTTTAAGTTGACTTGCTATATGAGATCCCAAAACTATATGATAGCCTATACGATTAGCTACATATGCTAAAATAATATTCTACTCTCTTCAAGTGCGACAAACTACCTTGTCCAGTTAAAATATGTGATATTAGATCATTAAACCCCACACCTAGTTAGATACTGAAACCCTTTTTTTTTTTTTTTTTGCTTTTTCTTTCTTCACGTTCAAATGATAAAACTAGTGTTTGAAAGTGGAAATATAACATATGGGGAGTTCCTTCTCCATGGAAAACATATCTTCCAAAAGCCTGCTGAAGGAAACACAACGATTAGTTGACAATACATATAAACGAGAAAGCAGATGAGCTCCTGTGTAATCAATTTCAAAAACGAGAAGAAAATAAAAACAACGCCTTTCACATGAGATAGAGCCATTAGACAAGAATACAAGAAAGTGTGGAAGACATGACAGACCAAAAGAAACCAGTATATTTGCTCGGGAGGGTAGTTGAACAAGCACTCAAAAAATCTGATCAGCTGTTTTGCACATATCAGTATTTACAAGAAAAACAATTCATAGTGAAGAAATTGCCAAAGTTTTCTTGGTAGCTTACATTTACAAGAGAAGATTATGATTCATGCCTTGTGTTGTGCATAGATTGACGTACGAACTGCATGATGAGAAGACAAGTATTTTCCATTTACAAGAAGTTGTTCCACAAAATCCACTCGCACTGATTTGAATTGGTAGTGCTGTAGGGTCAAAATTAACAAGTAACTTCATGAGGATGAGGTTTGAACATGTAAAAGACAAATGGTTAGCACAGACTAAATGAAAAACTTCCAGCCTTGAGGCAATCTTCATTCCACGATGCACAAAAAACTAGTCCTACAAGAATTGCTTGAATTAACCGTTCATATTCCCTCTATTAAAATGCAAGTTGGTTTGTTTCCATTCAAGATGAAGTCAAAAAACAGAATGACGTTCCAATGGGTTCTCTTACTCCTAGTTGCTGGTAAGGTTGACAATATTATCCCCTAGCTGGAGAAGGATAATTATACAAGAGCTTAAATAAAGATTATTTTTTTTTTGAGAAAGGAGCTTAAACAAAGATATCAAACTCGGTAATCCTTGCTTTTGTTTTATCTTTCTTTCTAGTTCCAGTAATTGGTTATTAGAATTAAGGTAATCCACAGCTGATTGGAAATTTTCTGCTTTTAAAAGTTTCATATGCTGCAAAAATTTCCACAATCCAGCCACGGCAGCAGAAGGTGTGAACAAGGAGGAACATGAGTATAGATGTGGGGTGGTCGGGTCAGGTATGGTGGACTGGGTTGGCAAGGAAATGTGGATAACATGGACCTCAGATGGAAGAGGAAACATAAAGCAGGAGTTTGCTGGCGAGTTGAACGGGTAAATGAGAGTTTGAATTTAACATGAACGCTAAACAAGAGTATAAAACCTGCTAGGAAGAAACTGATATGACATTTTATCACTAGCGTTGACATGGGCTATTTTATCCGAGTCGGGTCAAATCCTACATATGAATTCTCTGCTTATTCAGTAGTAAAAGTGAGGTTCGCAATAAATACAACAATGTTCCTTGTAACTAACTAGGATTATGCTGGTGATCTCATAAGTAAAATGTTACTATTTTACCGATTAAAAAAATAAATATAAAAAGTAAATACAATGATTTTCGCAAGCTAGAAACAAGAAATTTTGAGATATCCAAAGTAGATGGTCAAGTTGCAACAAGTGCAGTATAACATAAATAACATAACAATAGGAGATTACCTTTCCTTTCCAAGAAAAATCAACAAAACGGTAGAAAGGCTCCAATAAGGTGACTTGATCTCCTTCTTTAATCTGTCAATAAGAGTATATTGCACTTGAATGAAGTGATAACTTATGGGACCTTGGCAAAAGTATCAAATCAATCCAAAAGTGGCTAATTACTTCGATAAGTCTAGGTAAAACAGCATAGTCATGGTTATTACTACATTCACCAACTCTCATTTTCAAAATTAATACATTAGATAAAGTTCAATTCAATTAGTCACATCAGTTTGTTCTTTGTCAATGCAGGACAGAGAAGGTGATATGGTGACAATTTTAAAGTAAGCAACACTTCCAAAGAACTAACGAATGTATTCACTGTATCAAATCTGGGGTCAGATTGAAATGTGGGGCAAAATCAGATCTTGAATGATTCATTCACTTATATACATGAATGCAAAGAACATGTCTTATAAGGAATTGGAAAAGAAACATTTCTTCTTGAAGATGTGTGATGCAGAAAATGAAAAGCTTATATGGTAGTGCTCTAATATTAATGATACTACTACGGGAGGCAGTCAATGACATAAACTGTTCGGGCTCATGGTTGATTCAACGACATCACATTATTATCTTCTATTGAGGCTAAGGTATTTTTGAGTATGGTATCTACACTTCCTATAATTCTTCTTTCAAGTAGGAAAAATGAGATGAGAAAAATCATACTATTTATCAAGCGTATTGCTACTGCTGCTGCTAAGCGCAAACAGGGAACATGAAAACAAAAAAAGTGTTGGTTGCTTAATCTGTTTCTTCAGTTTCGTAACAAGATCCCCTTTTCTCATGAATTGAGTAACACAAACAAAGAACTGTGATAAGAGACATTAAACAGCTCCAGAAGGACGACTTACAGCATCATTGCGAATACCATACACCGTAATTACATAACACGTGTGGTTGGAATCAGATAGCACGTAGCACCTGCAGAATATAAGATAAAAGTTTGAAAACCAGTTAATAATGCCATCATTTACAAAGGAGATAAATAATGAGCAAAGTGATAAAACAATGAATTGCTCTAGGTTCATAGAAATCAAGGTAACTTACAATGGAGCTACACTCTCTTTCTTAGCAAAGAACAAAACTTTCCCTGTGACTGCAATTCCTTTATTAAGACCTTCAGATAGGAGATCCATGGTTGCTCTTTTGTATGAATGACTCACTGCAGGAAGTTATTTGGTTAAACCTTCATCCATAATGAGGTTTGATCAAACATCAAACTCTTTTGTTAACTAAGTAGATGAAAATAAATCCTTACAATCAACTGTAGCAAGCGATGATGATAGGGAAGAAAGCCGCTTAGCCTTAGTCTGACCCTGAGAGATATGACCAAATCATTCAACATTCTTCAAGTGGCATGCACAACAGATGTTCTATGCACCCAACAGAAGTGATTGACACAAACAAATTCAGAATTGTACACTTCTTTTTTTCCTTTTGTAAGAACTCTTCTACATTGCTCGAAAACATGGAAGAGCTGAAGAAGAAACAACTAATTTTGGAAGAAATACCTTCCAGTACAACTAGTACATGAATACGGACTAAATAAACCCATTAAGTGGATGAACTGGATTGATCAGCAGGTCAAATGTAAGAAAAGGTCAATTCTTGATTGATTTGTCTTAAGTACTCGTAGTATCTTGAATGCTAAAACCCCTTCTCTGGCACTGGTATATCGTCAAGCCTTATGCTATCTCTAATTAATTGATTATTTTGCTAGTAATTTCCCGTTTCTCCTGAACTGCTTTCACCTATCAACTAGCTTAAAAAGACAAACATTCAAATTGGAGAATATATTCATTGAATTTGGTGCAACCTTATTAAGGTTTCTAACTCGACCTCTGTAGCATCAAAGTATAAATAGAATCCTAGCATCAACTAATTTCTCAGTTCCCCCAAGCATTGAACGGATCCACAATAATGTTTGAAAGGAAAAACAATCTTTTGGGACTTTCTTGTCATACAAATTTAACATGACAAATTTGTCTCCCCTCACTACCATTAACTAGAAATTGTTAATTACACACAGCATCTAAAAGACTGACTTATGAGACGTTTTATTGCATCTGTAAAAGGAGACATTTTTTATAATCTGCAAGTCAGGTATCATAAGCTGCAAAAGTATCACCCGTGTGTTCCATATCAGGGACAAGACTCTGTTTAAATGCATTGAAATTTTATCAAATCCCTTCTTCTTTTTTGGTTCTGGAAAGGGTTCTATTTGGATGATTTTACAACTCACACACTTCACATCTCAGACAATAAAAATTAGATGAACAGTAAGTGTCCTATCATAAATCTTCAGATATTTCCTTACGACTCTAGTGATGTCAGCCATGATTTCCTAAATGCTTGCCAAAATAAAACAAAGAATCACTGGATATACTTTATGCAATCTAGCCACAACAAATAATCTCACCCGAAGCAAATAGTCTAATTTATCAAGAAGCAGAACTATCATTCGTGCATCCTCCATAGCACTAAGACCAGGATCCATTAATGCAGCAGCTTCAAATCCAGTAAGGGCCCTCTCATAATTCTCCAGATATTTGTTCACCTTAAGAATCAAATCATATTCAACCAAGCATTAATTGTAAATGATTTGGAGAGGAAAGTGAAGACAACATTTTAGACATCATTGTGCATGCAGACATTAGTTTTAAAAAGGAAGAAAAATAAGCTTCTTTAAATAGGCTTCTAATTTTGTATGACTATGTATATAATGCCCAAGCCACTAAAAATATTAAGATCATAATAAGCAGAGGGAAAACTTTGTATAGATTTGTAGATCTTAATAAATCCAATTCTAAGCATAACGAGAAGAGGAAAAAGATGAAGAGAGAGTTAATATCTGCATATATTTATAATAAATCAATTACGCACCCTATTCATGAAGAGTCACCGATTTAGTGAGGAAAATGGAGTGAACTAGTTAATAATTGGAAATTCATTCGTTTTAATTCCAACATAAGCATTTGAAGTTGCAGATATATGCATTTTGATGGTTTTCTTGAAACTACATCAACTATGCACCCCATTGATATCTGCATATATTAAAATATCATTTGAAGGGGGTTCTTTGAAGAAATATTCTCTTAAAATGCTAAAGTGTTCCTACAGTGAAAAAGGTGATAGGATTCAAGGAAAAATGAAGGGTTAAATGAGTTGACATCACATTATGTTTTCCCCTCATCTCAAAGTTCCATCACATTCCCTGAATTGACAGATCTCTTTGCTGATGAAGGTCCCTGCATCAACTAATTTTTGTCTTTATTATAAAGTTTCAGGTGCACTTCTCCCAAATCGACATTTCATTACTTGGATTTTTTGAGAAATTAATTAATTAATATACACCTTTTTTTCTGGATCAGTTCAATTGGCATTCTACTTATATCTCAAACGCAAAATAGAACCATGGTCATACAACAACAACACACCAAGTGAAATCCAACAAGTGGGGTATGGGAGGGTAGAGTGTATGCAAGCCGTACCACTACCTCGTGAAGGTAGAGAGGCTGTTTCCGATAGAACCGTGGTCATAAAGAGGCATTAATTCCACAACTAAAATGGACTAAGGGGGTACTACTGATGGACAGAAGCCAACAACAACATACCCGGATTAAGTGGGGTACGAGACCTTACCCCTACCTTGGGTGGTAGAGAGCTGATGGACAGAAGGCAAAACTGAAAAAGAAAATATAGCTTTCCAGCTTGTAAAATCTCATTATGGGATACTTTCCCATCTAATTTTCTTTCCTTTATTCATATAGCTGACCCAACTTGTTTAGGAATGAGGCAATCAGTTGCAACCACAACCAAACTTCTAACGGATAACAAGTGAGTCTAGAAAGGCCACTTTTGCTATAATGTTTCTGAGATGTTATCAAAGAATCTCACACTAATTACTATACAATAAATCAGAATTGAGAAGTTATAAGGCTTACAGTGGCACAACTGTAGTACAGATCAGGATTTGACTTCATTTTTTCATCTCTCTCCTGAAAAGGATCCAGAATTAGAAGAGGTTCCAAGTTTCTAAATAAAACATAGAGCATAACGGACTTAAAATGCTCAACATACAGCCAATAAAACTGAAGTTCATGAGCAAGATTATAACAGGACAGGTGCAGACTCCAAGAGACATTGCATTTAAGATAAGCTTTATAAAAGTCAAATCGGCAAATGCATACTTACAGCATTCTGGTACGCTTTTAATGACTGTAGAAGCTTGCTGTGGTCCCATGATCCAGTCACAAAAAAAGAAATGAGAAATGCATTTCCTAGGTTATCTGTTAAAAAAAGATGGAAGCCATACTAGTCAATAAAAAAAAGGCAGATAAAAGCCCATTGAAGAAACTTGAATTTGGATGCATTAAATGTGAATCATGGTTCATCTATCTGGAGAAATCCATACGGAATCAGTTAGAGTATGAGTCTAGCAGAACTTTAGCCGTGCATGGTACTGAAGTAACCTAAGGTGAAAAGTGAAGTGTAGCATGCACTCTTTTTATTCTTCTTTTTTTTTTTTTTTTGTGTAGCATGCACTCTAAATGTATAAGTACTAAATCTACTTAGTTGCCATGCCTTAATCATTGAGTGTGTATAGAAACTACATTGTACTTCTAAGCTAAAACATGTTTTAGAGCAAGGCAAACAGGGACTTAATATCATTGACAAGCACTAGATCAAAGGTGAATAAAGAAGTAGATAGTGGTTCAACAAAGAATGGTCGTAACAACATATCTAAGGGATGTAGAGCTCAGAATTAAGGAAGTGCCTCCTTTAAACTAGATTCCTTACACCAAGAATATCCATCCTTGACATCCAAAGTGATTGCTTCCCTGGCATGTTTGATGCTTTCATCAACAATTTCTTCTGGATTTTCAGCATCTGCAAAGTAAATATAGATGAACAAAGTATGATCAGCCTTCTTAGGAAAAGAAATGCCAGCGAAGATGTTAACTTTTCACCATAAGTAAAAATACAGACAAGAAAGCTTAAATATACATTCTTTACTTTAATACTTCAAGATTAAGATAAATACTCTAAAAGGTAGAAATCTCGAAGTAGAGTGGTTGAACAGTTTGGAGAGTAGAACAGAGGGATAGAAGTGGTGTCCATTCGTATTTATTTTTTTTTGAAACGGGTAACTTAGTGGTGTCCATTTGTATTAAGACTCAAAAGAACATGTAGAATAGAAATCTCAGGCAGAAATTACAGTAACATCGTAAATGACATTTCAGGTTTTACTGTTGATGAAATATGAAATTATATGATCATACTGAAGTTAAGAGATTTTCTAAGGAAGAATCAGAAGAGAAAACTCCAAGGATGAAAATTGTCACATTGCAGCAGCACAATTTTTTTTAATCAAGAAGAATGTATTCTGTTTTCCCTGCAAAACGTCTGGTTTCTTTCTAGTCAAAATGCCCATGATTAACATAACTCATAAGGGAATTGTTCTTCATATCTGACTCTGATCTTTCCTTAGTTTCTGCCCCTGCCAACTGGTCTATTTGATTTAACTGCCAGCCACACTCACTGAGTCCAATAAAGATTCCAGAACATACACAAGATTTGCCAAGTGTTATTTGCCAAGTACACCTTCTATGCAATAGATGTCTCACATGTTCGATAGTCTTCCCAAAAGCAACACCCACTACAGAGATTGAATTATCTTCTTTGCACGTTGTAATGTGTTAAACATGCCTCAGTAAATCTATCCATCCAAAAGAAAAACCAATTTTATTGGAAATTTTGCTATCCCTAGCATTTTTAATGGTCCTTAAACATTATCACTGACTTCATTCCTCAGTAGCTCTGATAGCACAACTATATAGAAAAATTCTTTCCTCTGTTGTTCTCCACAATTCTGAATCCTTTGGGTTTTCATCCGGTGTCAGCTCGTCTAGTGACTCAGTAACTCTGACAGTCTCCGAATCATTAAAGTTTCTTCTAGATTCTACATCTTTGTTGACCTAGATTGAATAAATTTTGTTTTGGTGTTCCATTATCCTGCAACTTATCAAGCCACAATCTGATATTTACCACACCTACTTTCAATTTGACTTATTCAACAAACTGATTCCATAAGGTTATATTTCTCTCCATACAACCCCATTAAGTGCAAATACAGCCCTTAAAATTAGGTATTGGAAGATATTATCATTATGGATGCCTCAATTTCTCTAGACATCAGGTTGGCGATATTTGTGGGTTCCTAGCAAATCGCACAAGTCTGACCACATTGGCTTGAATTTCTATTTAGAATTTAAAGTTCCTTACATGATGTCATGTCCCCATCTTTGGAGAGGAAAAGTTCTAGTCTTCCTTTTTTTGATAAAGTCAAAGTTTTATTGATAAAGTACCAAGATGGTACAGGATCATACAAGACTCAACAAACAAACCATAACATCAAACAATCAAGTAACTCTCCAAGGGAGAATTCTAGTCTACCATTTATTTAATGCTAAATAATACATCATAGAACTTTTTTTGGGTGTGTGTGTGAAACAGGTACTATTGTATTCCTCAGCATTAATAATATGTTGGAGACCTCAAAAAAGAAACAGGAAGTATACATAATAAATCATTCAGTTTGAAGTTCTATATGGTTGTACCCAACTTCATTAGGTTTGGTCACTCAGTAAAAGAAAGCCTTCATATGGTCACATTTCTACCTATTCACTATTCAGTACTAGTATACATATATACCTTATCAAAAGAAAGGGACTAGTATATATGTACTTGTGATGCTCGTTAAGGAACAAAAAAAACTCATAGCATAAAGCAATATTCACCATGAGACAGTTTCCTTTCAAGCATTGATAGTTGACATAGAATCTTCTTATTTGGACCCTGAAAACATCAACAAATGGAAACATTATATGTGCAGACCTTTTATATAATACTTCACTGTTAAAATCTTATAGTAACAAATGTAGCAGCAGCATAAACCACCTTGCCAAGAGCAAACGTAAAGCAGTTTTTAGCTGCATTTAAATCTCCTTTCTTCCAAATGCAGTTACCCAGACACAGCCAAGCATCCACAAGAGATGGATTCAACTTAACCTAAAACGAACAAATCGACAAACACTTCAAATAACAATGCTACTAACTCAATAACAAAGCATATTTAGGACATCCAATTAGTTTTCTGTATTTTATCTTTCACTCACAGCTTTAGACAGATGATCCTCAGCTTCCTTCTTATACACAGGAACTGCATCCAGTATTTTCCCTCTTAGATACTCATAGGTTGCACGTTGAAGTGGCAATTTCCTCTTTTCTGCAGAAATTTATCACAAACACAATCCAAACTCAACGCAATTCCTACTACTTCAGCAGAAGTTAGCTTGAATAATACAGAGAGTTTACCTGTAGGAATTTTATCGAGGATTTGAAGAGCTAGATCAGATTGGCTTTGCAATTTGGAGTCTCTCTCCTCCGAAGTTAAGCGGAAATAGTTGTCGCGAAAGTTATAAAGGTCATCGGCGGCTGCAGTTGCCAGTGCAAACAAGTCCTCTCCGGCGACTTCTCCGGTTGGAATGCTCATCTCCGGAGATTCTGCTCGAGGTTAACGAAGGAAAGCTGTAATACAAAATTACAAAATGAATTTATTTAACTCATATTAATATATATAGTTATATCCTTAATTACCAAATTAGACTTATAATGCTAATAAATAATTATTGTAAATCATCTTAATCTATAAATTAAAACAATACTCCCATCCATGATGATATAATACTAGTTAAAATAAATAATAAAGCAAGAAATTACTAATTTTAGAAAATTTTAGTGGCATTTTCCGAATATTTTTTTATCAAATTTTTAGGATATCATCCTTATGTAATATGATGAACTAATATAATCTATATTGAAATAATTTTAGAGAATTAATGATGACGGGAAAATTCGTTTTAACTTTAATTTAGGGGATCAAGAGTTTACTTTCACTTGCTGAATTAAGTTTTCGATTTCAAGAATTAATTATCATTAGATAATAATGATTTTTTGATCGAAGTTTCCTCTCCTTCTTTCCGAAAGCACAAACATGATTTTGTTCTAAAAACAATGTAAAATTAACAAATCTCATAAATCAATCATTATTACTAAAGATCGAACCATAGCTCATCATAAGAAATATTCAGTTAATATGTTGTGGTTTTCAAAGGCATAAGTCATAGTTGCACGGTGTATTGATCACGATTTCTCATGATTCGAGAGGAGACTATTTTCACAACTTAATACTTGTCGGAGAAGTTGCACTCCCTACATTAATTGGATTTGTTGTATTTGTGTTCAGTTTTCCTTTCTTGAATTTTTTGATTGCGGTATCATGAAAGAAGAGGTTGTGAATCTTATAATCTCAATACTTCAGACAATCAAATCTCAACTTGATCAAGACCAAAAAAAACACTAGACAAAACAGAATTATAGAATTGCAATAAACCATAAGCTTATAAGTCGTTACATTCCAACTTTCTTGTTTAAAAGGTATCAAAACAAAAAGAAAACAAGGAAATAAAGATAAATTAACAAGTAGCTACTAATTAAGAGTAACACAACAAAGAAAACAGTTACCCTGCAAATACTAAAAAATCAAAACTAAACAGAAAAAGGAGTGTTGAAGATCCATATAGGTGGACTAAATTTGTGATACGATTCACCAGTATAGTGAGGCTCAATTGTATCGTCAAGCAAGTTATATATGCCCATATCCTTGCCACCTCCTTTTTCACTGAAATAGTATGCAGTAGAACAATCATCCGTAAAATATATATGATTAGCCTTGCATCCATACTGTTCAACGGCCAAAGATGCACTAAACCCCAGAAAGAGTGATCTGTTCTCCAAATCATCAACAGCCTCCTCATCATTCTCGTTATCAACATCAACTTTGCAAACAACAAATTCGTCAACACCATATGTCTTTGTTTCATGATGGTTACGAATTCCATCTCGAGTGATTACAAATAGTTCACCTCGAGAATGCACAATATAGAGTTGCATTCCACTGATAAAAACAAAAGGCACTCCTTGAACTATCCTTCCAATAGTTGGTTCTAATCCTCCTCTAAAATCCAAAATTACAACGTTTCCTTGAACATCAACCCCATAAAACTGTCCATCATCCCAAGTTACATCTGCATATGCAGCTTTGCGAGTTTCAACTGTGATAAAGGCGTTTTTTCCAGGTTTCCAGTAAGCTAATGAACGAGGAACTCCTTGATTGATCATCAAAATATAATCATTGGTTGTATGAGGATCCGAAGAAAGCACTGCTTTTTGAACGTAATACTCACAGTAACCTTCATTATCACAATCGAAACCTTTCAATGTGTTCATGTGGGGTAATTCGATAAGAGTACGAGAATTGAGATGGAACAAATTCATATTCCCTTCTTTATCTGCTGTAAAAAGCCATCCTGGAATTCCAACACCCAAACATCGTTTTCCAACAAGCTGTGGAAAATTCATGGTGTAAGTAATACCTTTTGTTAAGTCGAAAAACTCACGGGTTTCTTCATTCCCTTCTTTTTCTGCCAGCATTAACAATGGAACTGCAACTTCAACTTTGTCAGCAACCATGGTTGATATTCTAAAGAAAAACTACCATTGAAAATTTTAGACTAGGCCAGTTTCAGACACCCAGCTAATATGTTCCTTTTATAAGCCTCGTTGAAAATCGAATCCAAATTTGGTGTTACTTAGGTTTACTAGATACGGAAGAATTTTTTATTTTATTTTTATGGAAAATCTACGCAACTTTACTCCTTAAAGTTAAAACAATACTTTAAAATAATTATCTAATAAAGCTATAATATTATTTTAGTAGTAAATTTACATGGTTATACATATTCCTCTATTTCAGGCATAATTAAAAATTAGAGCAACTTTCACATATAGCAAACATAAAAATTAAATTTGTATGTTATAGCTATAGTTTGTATAATTGCGCTCCATAGCAAACTTTATGGAGCATCAGATTGTATAACTCACTGGCTCCTCTTCAAATTTGTATAATTTCGTTGGCGGCCGTTTGTATACATCGATGTCAGCCTCTTGTTTATATAAATTGCTGGCAGTCTCTCGATTCAATTTTATATATTTGTATATCTGCATAAAATTTGAATTTGTATAAAATTGAATCGAAATAAAACATTTGTATATCAAATCTCTCTCACTCACTGTAATTTGTATAAGTATATGTTCTTTTTGTTGTGCTTTTCAGTTGTATATGTATATATGTGTAATATGTATATAAATAAAAATTTGTAGTAGTTGAATCTGTATATGTATATGGAAATTCATGAAAAAAATAAATTTTCTTTTTTTATATACATCTATATGCCTGAAGCAGACGCCATTTTCTTGTATACTCTATTTCTGAATCCCGCTAGTTTTGTAATAGCAGCCGAAGAAGCAGCCATTTTCTTGTCCTTTCGCACGGAGAAATTGCTATAGCAAATTATATGAAACAGTAGCTGCGAATTGGAAATAAAGTAAATTATAGTTATAGCATTTAATTTGAATTAATAGTTTGCTATTATATACAATTGGCCCTAAAAATTATATCTGACTAATTTTTTCCTCTCTCACCTCTACTATCTTATTTCTCTCCCACCGTCGTGACTCTATCAATTTAACACAATTTACTTTTAATTTTTCCAAGTTCAAATGGGAGGTTTCCTCAAATTTGCGCATTTATGATTATCCTTATCAAATAAGGATTTTAATTAACGATAAATATATCTATATAATTTTTCTTCCAATAGCAATATTGTTGTTGAAGGGAAGTCGTTCAAATACAAAATATCAAAGGAGTATGTAACAAAAGATTTGGATAAATCCCAAAACAAAAAGGATATCTTTTTTTTTTTGTAGTAAACCTAAGTAACGTTGTCCAAACGAAATAAGTAAACCTCAGAAACACCAAATTTGGATTGAATTTATGTTCCTCAAGGCTTATAAAAGGGAGGCAATTTAGATAGGTTTGTTGTATTCTATCAATCGCAATATCATTACTCAGCACTCGCAATCTTAGAATTCTGAATTCATAAAGTTTAAATCGTGTTACGTAAAGATGGTTGTTGCTGAAGTTGCATGTCCAGTCCCATTATTGATGCTGGCTGAGAAACCAGGAAAGGAAGAATCACGTGAGTTTTTCGACTTAATAAAGGGTGTCACCTACACTATGAATTTTCCAGAGTTGGTCGGAAAACGTTGTTTGGGTGTTGGAATTCCAGGATGGATTTTCACAGCTGATCTCAAAGGGAATATGAATTTGTTCCACCTCAATTCTCGTTGTCTAATAGAATTGCCTCACATGAATACCCTGGAGAATTTGGACTTAGATTATCATATAGAATTCGAGTATTATGTTGAAAAAGCACTACTTTCTTCCGATCCTCATACAAACGATGATTATATTTTGATGATTAATCAAGGAGTTCCTCGTTCATTAGCTTACTGGAAAACTGGAAACACGGAGTTTATCACAGTGACACATGAAGGGGCTTATTCTGATGTAACGTATCATGATGAACAGTTTTATGGAGTTGATTTTCAAGGAAACGTTGTGATTTTTGACTTTAGAGGAAGGGGATTAGAACGACCCATTAAAAGGATTGTTGAAGGAGTGCCTTCTGAGTTTATCTATGGAATGCAACTTTACATTGTGCATTCTTTAGGTGAACTATTTGTCATCACTCGAAATGGAGTTGAAAAACATCCTGAAACAAATTTATATGGCGTTGAAGAATTCATCGTTTCCAGGGTTGATGTGGATAACGAGAGTTATGAAGAGGTTGATGATTTGGGAAACAGGGCAATCTTCCTCGGGTTTAGTGCCTCTACTGCCGTTGTTGAACAGTATGGATGCAAGGCTAATCATATACTCCCTCTGTCCCAATTTATGTGACACATTTCGGATTTCGAGATTCAAACAAGTCTATCTTTGACCGTAATTTTTTCATGTATCTTTTAATTATTTTGAATTATCAATTATTGAGACTTATAGTACTTTTTATGTAGTTTACAAATATATAAATTTTATTTTAAAAAATTTGAAGATTTCATGAGCAAATTCTCGGTCAAACTTAAACTGTTTGACTCTCGAAAAGCGAAATGTGTCACATAAATTGGGACA